>PVJA010018471.1:0-40932 GCA_004027025.1 Myocastor coypus | reverse complement strand
CAGAGGCAGAGGCAGAGGCAGAGGCAGAGGCAGAGGCAGAGGCAGAGGCAGAGGCAGAGGCAGAGACAGAGGCAGAGAGCGGCTCCTGAGAATGAAAAAAATCTGTAGTGTCAGATTCACATTTAGTTTAATGAATCTTGTTTCCCAGAGACAGACCCTCTAAAACTTTACTGCAGGTTAGAATAAGAAAAATGATCCGTAATTTTCATTTCAGTGTTCTGGAAATCATATAGTATTTCTGTAACTTAAGTCCTTAGGATAGAATTGGGCAAGAATTCAATCTATTATTTTAGGATTCAAATTCTAAACTAAATTCATGTGTGAGATTTAAAAAAATTGTTTTGGATTAAATGCAGGCAAATAATTAGCATTTCTGTTGGTAGATGGGCATTGTCAGTGGCATAAGATATTTACCTAACCCACCAAAGAATTAGGACTAATGATTAGGAAAATTTTAGTTATTCAGCAATTATTTATTGAATATCTACAATATTTTTGGCAATATAATGGATACTGGTAATATGGATATTGAGACAAATTTGTCTCACTATCCAAATGAATACATTTTAATTAAGAGGAAAAATCAATAATTAATACAAAAAAAGAATATGTTATGCCTGGTAATGGGGCAAGGAGGTGCAACTGACAGTCTAGCAGGGGATCCCAATCTCAGCCTGGGAAGAAGCTCTTAGAATGACATTTGTGTGTTTCTGCAAGAAAAAGGGTCGAATCTGTTGGTTAGTAGAAAGCAGGAACTTAGTGGAACTCTGCAATACATTTGGAGAGTTCCTAATTTTCTCTTTTTAAAAAAGAAAATTTAGGGCCCGGCGGGATGGCTCAGTGGTCTAAAGCGCCTGCTTGGGGAAGCTTGGGCGGCTTCAGGGACCACGGTTCAATCCCTGGCACCACATGCTGCGCCAGCCCTGCCTTTGGGGCGGGCTGAGCCAGCCATAAAAATGAGTGAATAAACAAACAAAGGTTCTGAAACAAGAAAAAAAAAATAAATAAAATTTAAAAAAAAATAAAATAAAAAAGAAAATTTAAGTGTTTTAAGTTGCATTTCTCAAATGGCCAGTGATGTGGAGCATTTTCTCATGTATTCAACTATATGTCCAATCTTACGTAGTTGTATCTGTTAATCTGAGCAACAGATATGGTGATAAAATAGATAATATATCAACCACTGTTAATCTCTATTCTTATTTTGAAAATCTGCAACATATGTATTGGTGTATGTTGCCCTGTTTCTTTCTGTTTGGGATTTTTGTTCTTGCTTTGCTTTTACTTTTCACATAAAATTAACTTTCAAAAAATGAAAAAAATTAAGTGCAGTGGTTGATACCTTGTGACCACTTGAGAAGTTAAAAGCTTAACTAAACAGGCTCAGTAATTCCACATCCTGGGGTGTAGAGGCCCCACCCTAGAGTGACTCAATTTTAATCTATTTTGCCTGATCAACGGTACTTGTAATCTCATTGGTTGATCACAGTTTTGTCCCACCTCATGCCTACCTAAGCAAGTTCCCATGTCTTCTCCACAACCTTAGACCTGCCTCACCACTTGGTTTTCCTATAACTATAAAAGTCCCTGGAAGAGACAGCTTTCTGGGGGACCACCTGCTTGGGACCCCTCTCTTGTTCCTATCTTGGACGGGAGCTTTCTTTCTCCTAATAAATCTATTCTGCTCATAACCTCCGTTTGTTCCTAAAATTCATTCTTCAGTTTTAGAGAACACGAACTTGTTCCAGGCACTTTCCACATTGGGAACTAGTTTCCTCCTATATGATTTTGGAGGTCATCCACCCGGGATCAGTCTTTCCTTGCTTGTATCAGTTTGACCCAGCAACCAGGCCCAATGCGTAAGTGAAACTGCCCTAGGCCCACTGGAAACTCACTACCCGCTAACCAGGCTTGGTGTGTGAATGAGACCATCCTGGGCCTGCCAGAAACTCATTGAGCCAGCAAAAAAGCCTAGCACGTGAGTAGAACTTCATCAGATGTATCCACTGTGGAAAACTGCCACAGAACTCCCTTCAGAGAGACTAGGGACAACACCCACCCAGCTGATCCAGGAGAGCATCTTGCCAGAGTGGCATAGCAGGTTCACGTCCAAGGGCTACAGTAGGAATCAGTAGAGATAAGCAGCAAGACCCAAGCCACACCCACCTGAATCAGTTTGAACTTGATAGATCCAGATCTACTAGTAAGGTAAGAACTACCAAAGCTCTACACCAAAGATCAGAAGGCAGAGCTATACAAAATGACAAAGATAAAGAGAAAAATGCTCTCTCAGGCCCTGAGCTCACCCAGAACAAATACAGGAGACAATAGCACAGAAGAAATTGGGAATCATGCACCTGAAATCTCTGAAATAAGAGCATCTGAAGAAATGGCTGAAGAAAAGTATAGAGGAAATCAGATCAGAAATAATTTTTGAAATAAAAAAGAAATAATACCTATAATAAAACAAGTATTAAGGACTTTTAAAGAAGACACTGATAAAAAAAGAATAGAGAATAGAAAAATGGAGTCCTTGAATGAACAATATAGAAAAGTAATAAAATGTATGAAGCAGATTCAAAGTACTATACAGGAACTTAAAACCTCAATCACAAGCTGGTAAAACTGTTTCAGTGAAAGTGAAAATAGATTTTCAGACCTTAACGACACCATTGCAGTCAGTGTATAAGTAAGAAAAGATCTCTTAGTAGGCACTAGGATGCAAAAAAGATAATTCACCATCTGCAAGATGATGCAGAGATGAAGAATGTAAGACTTACAGGCATCAATGAGAAAGGAGTCAATACAAATTATATAAAAAGAATATGGGCAAGCCGGGCGTGGTGGCGCACGCCTGTAATCCCAACATTCGGGAGGCTGAGACAGGAGGATCGGGTGCAAGTTCGAGACCAGCCTGGGCTACGGAAGTGAGCTCAAGGCCAGCCTGAACTGCATAGCGAGACCCTGTCTCAAAAAGACAAAAAAAAAAAAAAAAAAAAAAAAAAAAAAAAAAAAAAAAAAAAAAAAAAAAAAAAAAAAAAAAAAAAAAAAAAAAAAAAAAGAATATGGGCAGAAGTAATAGCAGAAAACTTACCAAATATGGGAAACAATTTGACATTCAGTAACTCAAGCATATAGAACTCCAAATAACATTAACCCAATTAAAACCACACCCAGGCATATAATAATCAAGATCCCGGAAATTCAGCACAGGCACAGTATACTAAAAGATGTTAGAGCAAAGAAGCAGATCACATTTAAAGGAAAACCCATTTGTATAACAGCGGATTTCTCTTTACAAACCATCAAGTCAAGAAGAGGATGGACCAAAGTACTTCAAGTCTTACAAGAAAACAAATTCCAGCCCAGACTGCTATACACTGTAAATCTCTCTTTCAAGTTCAATGGAGAAGTGAAATACTTCCAGGCAAAAGAATAACTAAAGAATTTCATGAAGACAAAGTCAACCCTACACAGTTACTAAAAGACATTCTAGAGAGGGATCAAATTGACTACAACTCCATGAAAGAACATGGAAAGAACCCACCAAATAGAGCAAATAATTAAACACAGGAGAAGAAGAAGTATAGAAAAGCAGTCTTTCAACTATTCTTTTGTATATAGCAGCAGAATATGTCCATCAGCATATTCTACAAAAGGACTTCACGGGCACCCTATGGATCATGACTATATTTGGTTCTACAGAGTGAATATCAAGGAAATAGCAGTAGCTCAAACCCACAAGTGACACCTGGCCACCAGTAAATGTTATGGACACTGTCCATGTCCACAACATGCTACAAGTTAGTGCAATATCTTATTCCCAAACTGCTAGAAGTTCTGGTTATATATTTGACATTTCAGTATTTGTTATGTTTTATTCTTAGTAATGCTTTACTCCCATGGAAACTTTTTCTCAGTTGATATAGTTGTATCTATTAACCTATTGAAATACTATTTGAGTACTCTGAGTTAATTGCAGATTCAAACACATGATATACAACATTCTGGCCTCGAAGTTGGACTCAATTTGATTTGAATTTTGGAATGTTTTGAAATATTTAATTTTAATTAATATTTAATTAATTTTCTGAGCATTGTTTATGTATACTTCTTGTTTTATGATTCATACTGCATCTTTGACCTCCAATCTACTTATAAGACATGGTGTGATATTTTCTCCTAGTATTAGAAACTTTAAAAAGAACACACACACACACACACATGCGCGCACACACACACACACAAGAGTTAGGATAGATATACGGCTACTTTGTCTTAGTTCATTGAGGATAAAAGTTTGCACTAATATATTTTTTTTAAAACAAATTCCAGAAGCTGTCCCATCACTGCAATGAGGCTTTGAGGGGACACCGATACGCAAACCATAACAGAATAAAGAAGTTTGGAGCATTCCATTTCCTTGCAGGAGCTCAGCCTTCACAGTCAGTTTGGATGCTGTATCCTGGCTTCTAGCACAGATTCTTCAGCCTCCACCTTGAATCCTTCAGCCTTTTGGTTTACACTCAGGAGCCTTCCACAGCAGACCCATCAGTTTCCTGATAGGGAATTCCATAGGAGCTTGCTGTGAGTTCCAGACCCTGAACTGAATCCTTCAGTCTTGAGTACACAGAGGCTCTCTGCATGCTTCCTCATCTTACTAGCTAGCCATCATAAGCATATACATCATATGTTGTATAATATATATATATAATATACCAATATACATAACATTGGTATTATATTGGTATATAATATTATATTGGCATATATTGGTATAATATAATGTTGGCATAATTGTTTTTTTTCCCATCTCCTCTCCACTATTGAACCTCTTCCTAGCCCATTAACAAATGTTTGTATTCATTTTATTCTTTTCCTTTTAACTTTTTAAGAATTCATTTCTTTTCTTTTGTTTTTCCCTTACTCCTCCCTAGCTCTTCTTTCCTTCTGAACAATGTCTTCCCCTTTTACCATAGTTATTGTACATTTTGTACCCTTTTTACTCTTTCAGTTTCTTACACCAGGAGACCGCGTGATATTTGCACATGTAAGTCTGATGTAATAGTATTGAAGTGAATAGTGAGGAGCTGGAAAGGAAAGGTAAATACAAGGCAGCTTTGGGCATACCTTCATGGAGGAGTTCATATTTTACCCTCAAGTTGACAGAGGATCTCAGCAAGGAGTAATGGAACTGGTATGTACTTACAAATGCCAGGTTGGCACTTTGGTTGGAGTGTAAAGGATGATGTAGCATAGAGTGAAAAAGATCTGTTTGTGATACCTTGCCTTAATTTTAGAAAGGAGAGGTGAGTACTAGATCCTTAACAATGAAAGTAGTGGCTGAGACAACGATATGGATTGAGGAAATCCTGGTGCCAGAACTAGCGTGCGGAAGTCTGGTTGGATGACAGAGTAAAGCAGTATTAGGTGGCCATGTAGGCACTGAGAAGGCCATTGTGGAAAACCAGCACATTCCAAGAGGGAAAGAGGGCCAGTAAGAGAGCTCAGGGGTCTAAAGCACCTGCTTAGGCAAGCCTAGGCAAGCTCAGTAACTGCTGTTTGATCCCTTGTACCACATGCTGTGCTAGCCCAGCTCCCCAGGTAGGTGGAACTGATCATAAAACAAAACAAAACAAAACAAAACAAACAAACAAACAAAAAATAAGAAGGAAAAAGAGTGTTTTCTAATCTTGATGTGAGGAGCCTGGCAATGACTGTAGGGGGATGTGGGACAAGTGATATGGAGCACTGAATAAAAGTGAGAACATGGAAGCTAGCACATGCATCAGAGTTGAAGCCATGAGATTGTCTAGAGGGCTCTGTGACACCAGGGGCACAGCAAGGTGAGAGAAAGTGGGAACACTTTATTTTATTTTATTTTATTTTATTTTATTTTTAATGTTATGGCTGGCTCAGTCTGCTGTGGGGGTGGGGCTGGCACAGAATGTGGTGCCAGGGATCAAACCAAAGTCCCCATGGTCTAAGCAGGTGCCTTAGACCACTGAGCTATCTCACCAGCCCAAGGTGGGAACACTTTACGATTTTGTAGTTGAAAAATATTTCCAAATGCGTTTTTAAAAAATGAGCATAGGGACTGGAGAGATAGCTCCATGGCACAAGTGCCTGCCTGGCAAGTGCAAGGTTGTGAGTTCAAACTCTGGTCCCACAATAAATAAATAAATAAATAAATAAATAAATAAATAAAAAATGAGCATAACATTATAAAACAGACCTGTTAAGTTTGATTTTCTCATTTGGTGGAGATTGAAGATCACAGAGATTGTGGGCTGTCTATAAATAGCAAACAATACATCCTCATCACAAACTCAAGTCTTCTGAATCCCAGTTTGCTATCTTGAGGGGCCATAACATTAAATACAATAAATGAGACATATGAGCTAAATATTGCATGATGACTTTTGTATAAGAAATCCAAAATATAAACAAATCATATAATTATTTAATTTAAATGTCTCTACTTTCTGCTTTTATTTAGATGAGAAGAAAATTTCCCATGGTTAGTAAGGGGGCAAGCAGGAACTAATGGCTGGGTATAATATGGCAGTACCATTGCTTAAAGTAATTGTGATTTAGTATTTTCAACTGATGGAGTCAGAGCAAAGTAATTTCACTTTTGGTATGGTAGAAAATATAGTGCTAGATGTAGTGTAGTGCATTTTGCCAATGATTTTACTTTTGTTTAAGCCTTACATGCTATTTTAGGATGGTTGCTTTATAATTGGCTTAGGTAAAGCAAATGAAAGGATCATCATTTGACGTAAGGCTGTTCGCTGGTTGAATAAAATTGTTCTTTGGTACATTATATGAAAACATCTCATGTTGACAGATAATAGGGAAATGGTAGAGTATGCAGTAGATCTTTGCAATCTTTCATAAAAAGCTGAAGAGAGTTGGGTGAAGGTTTCCTATTTTCTCCTGAAAAAAGAGTCAGTATCTACTATAAGCACATTAAGAAATTAAGTATCTTAATAAAGAGAAACATTTACCAGGATTAATATCTATATCTATATCTATATATAGTCTATCTATCTATCTATCTATTTGTTAATTTTGTATTCTTTAGCCACATTTCTATGAAAATGTTAATATTTATTAAGTTATTTTCTGGAGATTTCTGTCTGAATAAAATAACTAAATTTCTTTAAGGTAAAGTCACCAAAGTCTTCATTGCATTTCCAACAAAGTGTGCTTAATATGCAAAATAATAACTTTCTAGTGTTGGTGAGAGGGCATAGTCAAATATGATATTAAAAGATGAGAGAATGGCTCTCTTCTAGATATGGCTACTGCTTAGGTACAGTTGGCGGACCCTAAAATGTGCAACTCAAACTTTAATATTGATATTTTAGATTGACAGCACCCTTGGGTTAGTACGGTAAGCTTCACTTACTGAGGAGTCATAAGTTGTGTTGATTGTCTGAGCAGGTGGCTGTACTTAAAGGATAGTGGTAAAAGGCAAGAGAGGAGAAAGAGCTGGCTCTTACTATGAGAAGGCCACTTGGCTCCTAACTTATGTGTCCAGGAGAAGGAGAATAGGAACAGACTTCACTGTAGATTCCAGCAAGTTGTAAATATTTCCACTTTAATGTAGTGAGTATTAGTCCTGCAGTGCTCCAAATACAAGAAAATGGTATAAGCATCTGGAGCAGAGGCAAGCATTTCTGTATTACAGTGTCTAGCATGATAAAATGTTTGTTTATTCGTTTTCAGAAAGAGTGTTTAATTTTCTGTGGCTCTAGAGCTAAAGATTATGTTAATATTTTCTCACATAATATACATATTTAAAATCTATGCGCATGGTCCCATTAAGTTGATCTCTAGATCATGGTCTCTAGATCATGGTCCTTTCTGTCACATGAGGAGACTGAGTGCAGGCTGGTGCGACATTTTGTAGCCGTATTTATCGCCATATGGCCATTTACAAATTACATTGCCTAGTAAGTTGAGATTGTCTGTAGGAGCCTGGCTAGCTTCCAACCTGGGAATACCTTTCACAGGGGCTGATGCTAATGGGAATGTGATTGTCTGGTAATGTCATGGCGGTAATATTGTTTTTATTGAGTTAGCTGGGCTACTAGCTCTAGCGTGCTGGAGAAAACACAGCTTATGGTACAATGACCTAATGGGAATATTTTGCTGGATATCTCTCTTGCTAAGCATGTAATTCATCTAAGCAACACAGGCCGCATGACTCTTCGTTATGGTTCAAATTGCTTTTAGGAAAGCTTTCAAAAATTGACATTGAAATGTGCAGGGAGATAGAAAAGTAAGCTTCTCTTATTTTACAACCATCTTCCTGTATTTTCAGATTTTTATTTTTATATGCATTCCTAGAACAAAGTCATTCTTTAGCACAGTAGTTCTCAAAGTGTGAGGTCTTCAAGAACATGGGAATTTGTTAGAAACTTGTGGATGTTCAAGCAGCCCTGAATCAGGAACTCTGAGACTGGAGCTTAAAAGTTTGCATTTTACCAGGCTTCCTTTGTGACTGTGATGCTCAATTAAATGTGAGAACCATTGCTACAGGATTTCTATTATAACTAGTTATTGAAATATAACAGAAGATGAAATATCACAAAACTGCAAATGGGTTGTCATACTTGATATTTCCCTAGAACCTTCTAAGATGAACTCTCAGAATTCCTTTAGACAAATTGATTAAAATACACACCCCAGCTCATTTAAAATAACTAACTTTATACACATTTTATAAATGTAATGAGCAAGAAAAATGACTAATTTCCTTAGGGACATGAGATAAATTAATTAAAAGAAAAAAAATGTCTGTTCCAATTGGTTTCCTTATACTCAGCTGTAATCCATAGAGTAAGACAATATCACAAAACAAATGAAATTAATGATACGCAGCTCAGAAAACCCAGTCATTAGAGTTGAAGAGGAATCACTTATGAAATATGGATATGTAACAGAAAATATCAATTATGAATACAATCAAGTATACTTCATGATAATTCTAAAGCAAAAATGTATTCTATTTCTCTCTTTTATTGTCACTCTGTGAAAGTCATTAAAGATTTTGTGGGATCATCAACCCTAGAAATGGAAATTACTAAGATGGGAGATGGCTGTTCTTTATCACAAAATGTTCTTCTAAATTAAACAAAATAGAGTGGAGTGACCCTTCAGAGTAAAACCTCATTGCTGAATGCAGTATTCAAATCAGCAAGTATGATCTCCTTGCCCTGATCTGCATAATTGTACTGTTGATATTCTGTGGTATTCAGATTTCCTTGCTCGTCAGCAGCATTATGTGCAATAAGTCTGATACATACCAATTCCTTAATCAATCTAGCTCATGAATACTAGTGTGGAAGAGAAAATAATTGTGTGGATTACCTTGCTGCCTGAACCAGCAGTGTTACATTTCATGATAAAAAAAAAAAAAAAAAATTCGTCAAGCTGTAAGGTAGCAGTAAAAGCAGGAGTTACTGCCACTCAGGGACTATAAATTTTGAGTTGTGACTGTGACTTACCATACATGAATTTTAAGAAAAATTAAAATATTTGAAACATCTAGCTATATCCAACTTATCCCAAAGCTACTAAAAATTTACTTCCAGTACAGGCATAAGACAGAAGATAGAGGAAGCTGCAAGGGCAGTCTGGCTTCTGAAGAGTACACGATTATTCAAATTTTTTTTTCATTTATTGGCACATGTGCGTAGTATATGCGTTTGCATTGGTTGTGGGATGTTGTACTTGTACATAACACATTTTTTTCTTTTTTTTTTTTTGTGGGACCAGGGTTCGAACTCACGACCTTGCACTTGCCCAGCAGGCACTTGTGCCTCGGAGCTATCTCCCTAGCCCCATAACACATCTTAATTTCAGAGTCATCACCGTTTTCTTCCTCCTTTCCTGCTTCAGTCACACTCTGCTCCCCTTCCTTTCATTCTGAGTCAAGCTTTTCTACCCACTTGAGCCACCTGATCTTCACTAACATTCTTACTCTTTTAAAATCCTTTCATGGCTAATACCAGTTCCTAAAGTTATCCCTGTGAATTGCAGAAGACAGAAGTTCAAGCGCTCTCTCTCTCTCCCTCTCCCTCTCCTTCTCTCTCTCTGTCTCTTTCTTTCTCTCTGTGTTTCTTCTGTATTTAGGACAGGGTCTATGGGGTCTCACTATTCAGATCGGACTCATAATGATTCTCATGTTTTCAGCATCCCAAACTCTGGTATTATAGGCACGTGTCAGTTTACCCAGTCTCAATCCCCATCTTGGGGCAGGACCCATATGGCACACAGGGAATCAAAACCCAGTCACTGAGCTGATCTTGGCAGGTACCTTATTCCACTGAGCTATCTGGCTGGCCTTTCTTTGACTTTTTGAATGTTACACATACAAACAGAGAGGCAGAGAGAGAGAGAGAGAGAGAGAGAGAGAGAGAGAGAGAGAGAGACAGACAGACAGAGAGAGACAGAGAGACAGACACAGAGACAGAGAGACAGAGAGGGTTCTACAAATTTGTGTTACGAGTTGTGAGTAGTTCCTTAAATATACAAAACCAAAATACTTTTACCAGCAACAAAAATGTCATCTTAATCAATACAGTCAAGAAACCAGTGATAACACTGATTTCAAATAGAATGTAGATGCTAGAGGCATCAGAAAGGAGGAATAAATGATTTTTTTAACATAGGGTTTATTTGAGGCTAGCCATCATGATCAGATCTTACATCATAGTCTTTTGTTGTAGGAAATGGAAATTGTAGCATGGTTTACAAATAAAAATTATTTCCTGCCTTTGAGTTCGTGTGTTTCTCTTTTTTTTTTTTTTTTTTTCTTTCTTTATTGTCTGTTTGAGATAGTGTCTCACTATGTAGCTCAGGCAGGCCTTGAGCTCACTTTGCACTCCAGACTGGTCTCAAACTCTCCAGGACCCTACTGTTTCAGCTTTCTAAATCCTGGGGTTGTAGACATGCGCCTATACTGTGGCACTTTTGAGATTTTTAGTAGGCCATATCTAATACTCATCTCTGCTAGCCCACTTCTGAAAGCTTAGTAATTGCAGGTGGACTTTGGGAAAATATAAGTCAACTTGAGTGGAGGTAGAGATGGTTTCTATTACAGAAGTATTTCCCTTTTTTCAAAGAAAGAGATTTTGTGCAAAATATTGACAACATTTCTTGAAACTGTTCAAATTGTTCATTGAAAACAAATATCCAAAGTAGTTATTGGTCCTTGTGTGTACAGATGAGTAATTAACTGGAGAGTGTGAACATTTTTGTACTTGATATTGTACGCAAAGACAGACATTCAAGGTCGACATCCACAGCAAGTGGAGAATGCAATATCAAAGCCATTGTTAATTTCCTGTGGTCTCATTTTGAAATTTTGTTTTCTTCTCTTTAAAATTAAAAAATAAACAAAATCTAACCATTGTTAAATCACTGCAAAAGATGTAAACACACAAAAAAAATTTTTCCTGAAAAATGAACTAATATTACTTCTGCATTTCTCAGGGACTTCTGAAGGTAAAATGCTTTAACTTTGTAAGTATATGAATAAAGAAACTGCTTATGTGATACTTTGATACTAGAACTGGACAGTTGTCCCATTTTCTTTTTTGAAAGAAGGAAAGGTTTATTTAGATCATGGTTACTGGAGGTTTCAGTCCACACTCAGCTGGCTCAAGGCAGCGTGGAACACGGCAGAGAGCATCCTTTCATGCAACAGCAAAAAGTAGAGAGCAAAAGGGCAAGGGCACTGGCAACAGCGGCAAGAGGTAGAACAGCCTGCTTTCCTTTGTTGCCTGCAGGCTTTCCACCCAGGCTGGGTGTAGCACTCACGCCCATAAGCCCAGCAGTATTTACACCTATAATTCCAACAGCACTCACACTCATAATCTAGTGAATCATGAGTTAATCACAAATTCTAGAAGTTCACCCTATGACTGCATGAGGCTTTGTGGGGACAACTAGACACAAATGATAACAAGAAACAAATAAAGGACTTTGCATCAAGAGATGAAATCAGGGGCCCGGTAGATAACTCAGTGGCACAAGTGCCTGCCTGGCAAGTGCAAGGCTGTGAGTTTGAACCTTGGTCCTGAAGAAAACAAAACAAAACAAAACAAAAAACATGAAATCAAAACTAGACTTTTCTGCTTCAGGTTTTAAAAAATCTGCTTTCTTTTAAATGTTACTGATAGTTATATGTCTTACTTAAAATGGAGTAAAAATAAGAAACAACACTCTAAGTGATTCCTTCTTTGTATTTTCTGGTGATGCAATTCTTCTGTAAGCTGACTTGAAAATTCAGTTCAAAAATCTCTACTTAAAAAAGCTTACAAAGGCTGGCCAAATAGCTCGGGGGATTCAAGTGGCCGAGGATTCATATCCTGGGCCTGCCATGCTGGCCTTGCCCCCGGACACACTGAGACAGGAATTGAGCCCGGGCGTGGTGGCACATGCCTGTAATCGCAGCTCTTGGGAGGCTGTGAGCAGGATCACTATGAATCCAGTCTAGTAGTGAGACCCTGAACACCCTGCAGACCCTTCCCTAATATATATATATATATATATATATATATATATATATATATATATATATATATACATATATATATATAAAGAAGAAGACTAAAAATACTTTAATATACTCAAAAACCCTGAACTGAAAAATAAGCAGCAGTGGCTGCAAATTTACTGGCATTTGTGTTTCCTAGTTTTGGGTTTCCTAGTTGACACCCTATCTTCAAGAGAGAGGAATAACAGCCAGACAGCACTTACCTTATGCCACGATGTTTGTATGCTAATGTAACACAAGTAAGTTCATTTTGGAATGTTATTCTACAGTAAGGCAGAAACTGATGCAAACTATGTTTGCTGCTATTGAATGGTTAATTTTTTGTGGATCTGAAATGAGAAATTTATTTTAAAATATACCTGTGAAGCAGGTTTAGCAATGTGGTAAAGTTTGAATGCTTTTGACCCTATACCCAGATGTGCAAAAACTCTGTGACTGATATGAGCTCCCCTGAAACCTCTATCCAAAGCATGTTGGTAAAATGTACGCCTACTAAGCAAGTGTATTGAAGTCTCAGATACTTTAAGCTTGTCTTCTTTTAGACAAATACTGAGTTTTACAGAACTCAATTGTGTTTCAGGGATGCTTTTCTTTCCCCCTTTATTTACTAAGATGGCACGTGGGCCTGAAGGCAGCATTGCTACAGTCTTTCTCAGAGTGTGTGCAGAGCTTAGATCCCAGCATGAGACACCGAGTGGCCCGCTGGACTGCTGCTTAGCTCTGTGGCAGGTGTTTTGCTTCAGCCGCCCATTGAATATCCTGCAGTCATTTTCTGCAGAGCTGGGATACCGAGTGATACATGGAGCACTTCTTTGGCAAAGTAGACTTCTCCTAGGCTCGCTTTGCTTCTCAGCCTTTGCACGTTTTGTATTTGCTTGGCTTAGGCTATTTGTCTGTTTTCCCAAGGCGGGTTTGTCAAGATTTTTCTCCACAGTACTCCGAGGTAGGCAGACAGCCTCTCATTTATCAGTTAATCCCTGGATCTCCACTGAGAAAACCACACCGTATGGAAGGCCAGGTAGTTGTCACAGCAGTAATTCTTGGTCTGTTTTTTCTGTATATGCTACATCACCACTCTGAAGGCCTGGCTAGTCCATGGTATATGTGTGTGGGGGGTGGCATTGTGGGTGTCAGCTTCCCAGACTGGTAAAACCTGTTATCGTTGCAAGCATCTAAGCTCATCAGGTTACTTTCCTCCTAAACAGTCTGCTCTCTTTTGGTAAAGCAATCATACATGTTAGGGTGGAAGAAAATAAAATTAATATTTCTGTGTGTGTGTGTGTGTGTGAGAGAGAGAGAGAGAGAGAGAGAGAGAGAGAGAGAGAGAGAGATCTGGGCATCTATCCTTGGAAAAGATTCCTGCCACATTTTGTGTGTTCCTTTATTGTATCTATCTCTTCCTAAAATGACATTTCCTTTTTTCTTAAAGACTTGTTTATTCGTTTGGTACAGGGTCTCACTATGCAGCTTGTACTCATAGTGATCCTCTTGTCTCAGCCTCCCCAGTGCAGGGATTACAGGCACATATTACCATGCTGGGTTTCAGTGGCTGGCACAGCCTGCAATACAGAGGATTGAACCTGAGTCATTGTTCTCTAGACAGATGCTTAGACTCCTGGGCTGTCTTCCCAGACATAAAATGAAATTTCTTAAGAAGGCATCTAATTAGTGGGAAGGGAACCGTGTCAGAAAATATTATAACATATTTTCACAAATTTGAACTGAATGCAATCATTGAATTATATCTTGGAAAAAATTTGTAATAGATATATAGACCAATAGATAGATATAGATAGATGATAGATAGATAGATAGATAGATAGATAGATACAGAGAGGGAAGGAAGAAGAGAGAGAGAGAGAGAGAGAGAGAGAACTCTATCTCCCAGTTCTGCCATTGATTTAGTAGTTGTTGATTACTATAATGTCACAATAATGATTTACTACTTGGGAAATACAAGAGAAAAACAAAAGCCAAACTTTACTTACTTTTTAAAGAAATATGCAAATATTATTGTTTCTCCTACAAAGAGCATATACATCCCTAGTCTTGTGACCCACCCTTGCTTAAAAGGTAAATAGAGTCTGCCCCTGTTATACTCACAGCCCCATCCTGGATAGGGTGTATTGACTGCTTTGCATGTTCTTGGTCTTTTTTTGTTTGTTTGTTTTTTTGCCTAGTCTACTGTTTCACAGGCTTAGTTTGTCTCTTGGATTTGACCTATTGTGATGCCACTCCAGCTCTGATTTGTTTCTCTCTGTGATCAAGGTAAAAATTTATTGCAGCAAACTACATTTTAATTTGTTCTACATATGGCTGTTGAATCTACTCTGTCCCTTGATATCCTACACAACTTTTCATGAACTATTTTTCTTTGATAAAGTCATTTATAAATGTAAATTATTTCAAAAGTCTATTGCCTGAAGTGGAGAACGTGGTAAGGAATTAAAGATGATAGAAAGCAGCCGAGACCCACAGTCTAAGAGCTAGAACGATATCCAATGTTGTCAAGACTCAGGTATGCGTATATGAAATAGGTCCCTATTTAGGTGAGCCTTCAGATGTGCTCCAACACTGGCCAATCTCTGGCTGCCCCTTCCTGGGAGACCTTGAATCTGGTTAAGCCACGCCTGCTATGGATCCATAAAAATTTTGAGTTAAAAAGTATATGCCAATTTAAGCCTTTAAATTCATGGTACAATGCAACAGTTGCCACACAGATGGTAAGAAATAGAAGCCACCTCCATCCACAGTTCAGAAGGGAAAAGAGACAAGGTTGTTCTTGGAGTCGGGGGTGGGATAACTAGCTAGGGCTGGGGCTTTTAGGAGAGGACAAAGAAGTTAAAACCATCTTGCATTAGGGAACTGGAGCATAATACCTATTTTCATTCTCTCGCTGTCCTTGAATTCCCTGATAGAGCTTTACTTCAGCCTAACTGAACCAGATGTGAGGGGAAGTTCGGTGTTACAGCCTATGTCAGCCAGAGTATGGGGCATGCAGCAAATCTATTTTGTAAAGTTGTAATGAAAAAGGACAAACTGGGTGTTCTAAAGCAATGAAAATTCACTGTCTTACAACTAGGTAGGTTAGAAGTCTGAAACAGGTTTCGGTCATCTGTGCTTCCTCTGTAGCCTACAGGGGAGAAACTTTCTTGTCTTTCTCTAACTCTGGAGACTTGCTTTCAATTTTTGAAGTTTCTTAGGCACCCTCATATGTCTCTGTCTCTTCTCTTTGTCTGAAGACACTGACCATGGTGACTTAGAGCAAAAATGAATTCCATATGACTTCATCTTAAACTCAGTTACACCTACAAATATCCCATTCCAAAATAAAGTCAAATTACTGGTATTAATGTAGGGTTAAGTATGAACACATCTTTGTGTGAACCTAAATAAACCCAAAGAGATAGGAAGCAGAATATTTGTCCTGAGAAAAGATCAAAAAGTAATTGAAATGGAAGAAAAAGGGTTATTTTTTAGGTATTTACTCACAAGGCTAATGATCAATATAAGGTTTCCATTACTAAGATGAACTAAGTGAGAAATTCGTTATTATCTTCGAGGATAAATTTCTTTTATAGACTATATTTTGTAAAGGAAGCACTATCAAAGGAGAGTAACTGGTACAGGCTGTCTGAACATGATGGACACAGAAGACAGGTCTGTTGTCCTTATTGAATGTATTGCCCTAGGCTTTGGAATTCACATGCTTTTTATAAATCTCCTCAAACCACTAAAATAAGACTCATTCAATATAGGATGCTATGAAAGAGCAAACTCAACTATGGCAACTACATTTTAAGTTATGAAATATCTACATTTAGAAAATATATCACTGATTATTCAAGAACCACATTTGTTTCTTTTTTAACATTAAATGTTTAGAACAGAGGTCTATCACCTTCTGGGTAGAAGGGCTGTGTGGGTTTTGTAGTGATATATTTATATATGTTTTTGACTAGGTATTTCACAGTATTTATAAGTTTCTGACATTTAGTCACATTTTGTAGAATTTAAAATCTAAAAATGAGGGCCAGTGATATAGCTCAGTGAACTAAGCAGCTGCTTAGGCAAGTACTGGGATCATGGCTTTGATCCCTGGCACCACATGCCACACCATTCCTGCCCCCTGGGCTCGCTAAACCAGCCACTGAGATTGGGTGTGGTGGTGTACGCCTGCAATCCCAGGAGTGAGAAAGCAGAGAACAGGAGGATGATTAGGAGTTCAAGCTACGTAGTGAGACCCTGTACCAAATACATTTTTAAAAAATCTCATAAGGCTTTTATTTAGTAAATACTGATTTTTAGGGTAAGTTTAGTGGTATTAGAAAGTGGGATATATTGCAGTTTTGAGTGATTAGGATTTCCCATATTTAAATTTTAATTGCTTTATCTGGAAGACAACTTTGGTGATTTAAGGTTGTAGTGCAAAGCCCTGCAAGCCTTCAAATCTTCAATCAATTTATAAAAATATGCCAGTTCTGAATTTATTGACCATCTGTCAGTCTTCACTCACTGCTAGCTAGCTGTCAGTGTTTATTGTGTGATGAACTCGGTAATGAGTCCCTGCAAGGGACAATCCATATCTACATCCCAGTGATTAATGAGGTCAATGTCTAACCACAACCACCTCAACCATCATTCTTTCTTCAAGCATGGGTAAATGGCAGCCCCCAAATAAAAAAGACTCCTAGAGCCATTGCAAAACACAAAGTTTCCGTGTGCTGCGTTAATTCAATTGGTACATAATAAATTCAGTAAATCAAATCTCCTCCATGATGATGCTGTAATAGTTAAATCAATAATAGTTTAAAAAGATATCTCCAAAATTCAGAGATTTGTTTTTAACACAGCCACATACACCTGGACACACACGTAGTGTTATTATTTGTCTATAATGTACAGTATTAAAAATAGTTAAATACATAGCTAATGAGCAAAGTGTAATCCTGGGGTCCTACTAGCTCTGTTCTACCTTGTATTAGATATCACAGATTGCCTTACAGGACACAGATATTACACTAATTGGGAGAAAATCTGTTGGAGTAGAAACTGCAGAGATATCTGAACCAGGAAACCTTGGACACCCGTCATCATCCATGTTGCTCCATGAGCAACAATTTTTTTTTTTAATTTAGCTACTTCTAACATTTATTTGTTTATTTATTTATTTATTTATATGTATTTAGTACAGGGCCTACAGGGTCTCACTGCAAGGTTAGATAAGCAGTGGTCCTCCTGTTTTCAGCCACCCAAGCACTGGGATTACAGATGTGCACTACTACACCCAGTATCAGTCTCAGTCTCAGGGTGCCCTCAGGGCAGGATCCAGATGACATGCTGAGAATTGAACTGACGTTTCTAGGTCTGCCTAAGCAGGAGCTTTTAATCTGCTGAGTTACCTGGCTGGCCCAGTGTGCAACATTTTTACATGTAAAATATTAGTAACATTCTCTACCTGGTGTTCTTTTTAATGATATTATGGGAGATGAAACTGCAGTGCATTGGTATTAGGTGTTTCTCCTCTGTCCTGGCATTGATGGCAAGAATTAATAGAGTCCAGATATCAAAAGACTTGAAGTCCAAGATTCAGTTTTAGGGCCACAGATATAGGTAAGTGGCAGAAGTGCCTCCTTGGCAAGTGCAAGGTCCTGAGTTGGATTCTTGGAACAAAAAAAATGATTCAACTAGTTTAATTTCCAGCATGGTTAAACTGTTCTATGCTTTATGCCTTTTAGAAAATATACTGATTCATTCAAGGAAAATAATCACTTGAATTGGGCTGTGATAACAGATAATTTGTTTACCAATTTAGGGAATGCAAAGCTGATTAGGAAATAGGGCAAGACAGAATAAAAATAAGGATCTATCTATCTACCTATCTATCTATCTATCTATCTATCTATCTATCTATCTATCTATCTATCTATGTCTTTGTCTTAGTTACTTTTCACTCGTTGCTGGGACAAATACCCGACAGTCAAAATGAAGGAAGGAAAGGTTTATTTAGCTCACAGTTTGTGGAGGTTTCAGTCCATACTTGGCTGGCCCAAGGCTGAATGGAGCAGGGAAGAGAGTATCCAGTTCATGGCGGCAGAACAGCAGCAAAATGGTGGCAGAGGCAGCCAATCAATCAGGGCAGTAGAGCAGCAAGAGCTCGGGTCTGTCTCTCTGTCTCTCTTTATATTACATTCAGGCTCTCTGCCTTAGCCCCCGCCTTAGGTTACACCCATAATCCCAGAAGTACTTCGACCCATAATCCCACCAGTACTAAAACCCATAATCCCAGGGATCATGGATCAAGTTTCAAACTCTAGAAATCTCCACCCAATGACTCCATGAGGCTTTGGGGGGACAACTAGACAGAAACCATAACAGTCTTCTATCATATATGTGTCAAGGTGCTCAGAGAAGCGAGACTATCATAGAGACACTGATGCTATTTTCAGAGGTTTTATGTGGGAGACCGAAGATGTTATAAGGACTCAATAATTAAAACACAGTAGAAAACATGTGGAATCAAGATGCGATCCACAGGCTATCAACAAAGTAAGTGACTTTGGGATGTCTTTAATATAACTTGAACTATTAGCACACTCTTAGATTCTTTTTTTTTAATTATTTTTTTTATTGTTTAAATTTAACACGGGTTATATTACATATTTTCATCATCAGATCAGTTTAAATTAATACATATAGTTATATAAGATTGATCAAACAATTAAACATTAAGCCTTCTAAATCAACATTATTATTTTTTTTCTTTTCCCCTTTCTTTTCTTTGAAAGTTGACATATTGCATATTCTCCTCACAATCGTTCTACAGAGTACAGTGTGTGGGCCACTCTTAGATTCTTTAAAAATATATAATGAAAGTGCTTGATATTCTCTGGGCACACGGGACAGAACACAAGGTAGACTCATCAGAAGTTCTTGAAAATATGAGGGAAAAGTTTGGTCCACAATAAGTAGGTGTACTTGCTTAGAGAGAGATGACTGAAATTGCATGTATGCTATTTTGAAAATGGAAAGAAAAAGCCAGTATTTAGGCAAAATGTTTTTATTTGGTTTACACGTGCAAGATGAAGATACTGATTCTGGTGTTAGAAAGAGAAATTATTAAATAAACGTGGGCATTAAACATAGCTTAATTTTAATTTGAGGGGCTCTATAATTTACTTTATTATATTGGATCTTAGAATAATCACTCTGAGTATTTGCCTTTATCATTGCATCTTTTTTACATTTTCTTGCTACTTAAATAAAAGTGTTTGATTGGCAGCTCCTATCTAACTCTATTTTTCTATCATGCCTATTGCTAAAAATTGGATTCACAGTTACTGTAAGCCTTTTTATTTGAGCGACTCTCACATGTGCTTTGAAACTTGCAGAGATGCTTCATATGAAAGTAAGATGTATTACATTTGCAGAGAAACTTGCTGTGCAGAAGGCTATTAGTTGACTCCATTGTGGGGTCTATGGTATTACAAGGTCCAGAAGTGGTGGCTTTGCTGATCCAGTGGCACAGAAACTTGATTTTTTTTACTTTTCTAGGGACATCAAAATAGGGAGTGGTTCTTTCATATGAGAAAAAAACAATAACAATAGAAATACGGTGAAAAGCTTACTAATTATATTAAAATATTCATAGACAACATATGAGCAATTATATATGCACTCATATATATAGTTACTTGTTTATTGTGTGTGTGTGTGTATATATATATATATATATATATATATATATACATACATACAGAGATTTTCATTAATCCTACTCAGCATTCACCCTCACTTTGAATAAATTATCTCATTTTTCTTGACATGTTCTGAAGTAGTTCTGGGAGTTCTCTTTTATGATTAATTTTTTTTCACACATAATACTGTGAAAATCCTGTAAGTTGTGAATCAGCTCAAAATGTTTACCTTTCATGATTTTTTTGACCTTGAAGAAGAGTCAGACCTCACGTTTTGACTATATGATGAATAAGGTATGTAGGGACATACAATAATATTTTTACAGTGTATGGCTTTTGGCAGCAACATTTGTTAACATTTTTAATCATATCTCATAAAGACACACTAGAAACTTGCACAACTGTTCCAAAATTTGTAAAGGTAAATGTATAAGTGTATTATAAATGTGGACAAAGAACAGTAATGTGTCTTTTATTGTAATAAATTTTATTTAAACATCTACCAAATATTTTGATCACACATCATAAAACATTCACCAGATTGCATCATACCAGTATGAAAATGCCAGGCAGATTGGAGTGCTTGTGTAGGCCTTTTATGAAAGAAAATTTCCATGAAGCCAAATTATAATCAGTGGGTTATTTGGGGAGGAAAGACAAAGAGAAAAATGTAGTTGAATAGGGCAAATGTTTTACTAGCATAAAGCCAATAAATCCAGAATATATATAGCGAATTCTCATGATTTGGATGTTGACAGTTTGAATCAGCGACATTTGTTTTTTGATTATGATTAATGCAGAATTAATGGTACTCTGAGAAGTAGTTGGATTGAAGTTACATGATATTTAGATATAATGTGCTATCTGGAACTATAATCAGACTTCTAGAAATAGAATCACAAGAGTTTGTCTTTATGCTACTGAAGTTTTAGATCTTAAAGAAATCTTAAGATATTACATTATTCAACTTTTTCCTTTTACATATAACAGTCAGGGTGGGAGGTAGTCATGTAATTCACTCATTAATTCACTGTGACCATTGGGTCTCCTAAATATTGGATTACTCATACATTCATTAATCTTATTCAAATCATATTTACTCTACAAAAAAAGCAGAATGTACCCAGCCTCATCAACTAGTTTTGCTATAAACATTTGATAGTTGAATATTTAAATTATCAATAATCAATATATAGGTAAATCTTTTCACTAACTCAATCCATTATAGTGAAATTTTATTCTGTGACAAGAAGTAAATAAACTTGCCAGTATCATAAAATAGCAAATTTTCAATTTGTTATTCCTCATTGGGCACTCCGTTGCACTGCTGAAAAATATGTGCTGGAAATTAGAAATAAAATGGTAGCATAGGACAAAAAGTGGGGGTTTTGCAGAATACAAATATCAATCACAAGCATGAAAAAAGTCAGAATGTCCAACCACATAAAAAAGCACTTTGAAGAAAATTTTCCACGTATTTCCTAATTATCAGTTCTCCTTCCTCAATTCTTCATTAGTGTGACAGTAATAAGTACACTTGTGAAAGTATGAACAGATTTCTTTAATATTCTTGAGTTTCACAATGATTGCAAGCCCATAGTTTTCTCCAGAAGCAAGATGACTTTACACGCACACAAAAATGATAGAATAACATGCTTTAGTCAATGAATACATGTATATAATCTTCTATTACATTTCTGCTCTACCAGGACAATGTTATTTGACTAAACTTGCTCTTATAGGCATCACTTGATCACTTGCCTGTTTTATTTTTAATTGAAGATAGTGTCAATATTCAGTGATTTTGTGCAATATTATTTATTTATTTATTTTTGTCTTTTTGAGACAGGGTCTCGCTGTACAGTTCAGGCTGGCCTTGAGCTCAGTTTTGCAGCCCAGGCTGGTCTCGAACTCTCACCGATCCTCCCACTTCAGCCTCCCAAGTGCTGGGATTACAGGCGTGCACCACCACGCCGGGCTAAGATTTTAATATATTTCTAAAATCATGTTTAAAAAGATTCTGTCTTGGTTGTGTTAAAAGATGTCTAATAGTTAGAGATATGCACTGATAGAAAGCATTATATTCTGGTTATACCTAATAAGTGTAGAATGAATTAGAAATTTACCATGTAACTATGGCCATGATTGATCTTTAAAGATAAATTAAGGGGGAGTGCCACCTTGGCACAGTGGTAAGCAGCAGAGAAAGGGAGTCTCTGAGAGGCACTGTCCAAATACTGGACTTCCAGAAAAGAAGGAGGCTGGTGTCACCTTCTCTGTGAGATAGGGTTCACTGTATAAGAGAAGCAGTTTAAACCTACAGCCTCATGGTGACTTCTGAAAACCCCAGAGTCCTCTGTGGAGTGATAGAGCAGTGGACATGAAGGAATGCACTAGCTGGCAGTGAGTACTGAGGGCTTAGTGATCCCATGCAAGAGAGTGACTTGCCTGGAGCCATTTTTGAAGAGGGGCCATCTGAGCTCAGAACTCAAAGAAGCTACTGGCTCCATTTAGTGGCTCGCAGTTGACTCAGGTCTACAGAAGCTATGCTGACAGCTGCAGGCCCAATGAGTCTGTTTTGGGCTAGGAGGTGCAGGCTTGCTGAGATTATCCATTACCCAATAAAAAAAAAACTATTGCTGGTTTGCTGGGATAAATCAACATGGATCATGACTGACTCAACACATTGTCTAGCAGTGACAGTAGAGACATATCTGGAAAGCTCTCTCTCTCTCTCTCTCTCTCTCTCTCTCTCTCTCTCTCTCATTTTTGCTTTTCTCTTTTCCTCCTTCATTGTTTGACCTTGGTTGTATATGAACATGCACATAGTCTTTAGCCTTTTTGTAGTTGTGGTTCTGTTTTGTTAATTTTTTTTTATCTCTCCCTTCTCTCTTTCCATCAAGTCTTTGGCACCAGTTTCCCAAAGTTAACATCATCCCATTTTGTCCTTTAGTCTTAATTCTCATCTCTTCCTCTTTTTTCCACTTCTTTATTTTCTTCTCAAGCCATTTTAAATTTTAACCTCTGCAGGCAAAATTGACGTATTAAAGACACATACTGCATAAAACTTTTTGGTTTGTTTTAGATGTTTCTATATAACCACAAACTTTGTCCATATAGTTAAAGGTGGAAAATTAATAATAAGTGTGATTTGTCATTTCTAGGCTGTGTTTGATGCTGTTATCATTGCTGATGGTACTACTATAGCCAAAAATGGTATAACTATTCTACATAAATAAGACTCCAGTTCACCAAGGCAAAACCAAGGGGCAATGAGGTGGACAATCTCAAAGCCACCCATCTGGCAGCTCTGAAGCTGTCACAATGAAGTGATTGAGTGAGGCTCTAGAAAAATCAAAATAGATAACTTGAGAGATAGCAATTATGATGAAAGTCATGTTTAGTTTTTCCGAAGCTGATATAGGCAAAAAGAAGAATTTAAGCAAATTTTAGAAGCCATAAATGGCTAGCATAGGAAAGAAATAGAATCTGTATGGCAGATTCCAGTGAATATTTAGGAGAATATGAATTCATTTGAAAGTTTCACAGCAGATTAAGCCAATGTGAAGACAAAAACAAATATAGAAATAGGCTTGCAGTTAGCAATTACTAAAAGAAAGATTTCTTAAAAATAGCAAGAGACAATGAGAAATCAGTATAGCAGCAAGTGGATGAGGCAAAGAAGAATAATTTAAGATTGATTGAAGTCAATTAAAAGTAGGACAGCACAAACTTCCCTGATACAGAAAAACAATTTGACATACAGAGAATTGAGGCATATAGAACTACAATTAGCTACAAAACAAAACAAATGATCGAACAACGACAACAAAAACATCTATAAGCCAGGCATGTCGTAGTCAAGATTCCAGAAATTTGAGACAAGAATAGAATTTTACTAGCTGTTAGAAGAAACAAGTCATCTATTCAGGAAAGCCCATCAGAATCACAGCTGACTTCTCAGTACATACCCTTAATTTAAAGAGAACTTGGAATGAAATATTTCGAGATCTAAGGAAAACAACATTCAATTTATATTGATATAGGCTGCAAAATTATCTTTCAAAAATGATGCAGAAATAAAACACTTCCATGCTACAGAACATCTGAGGAAATTTATGATCACAAAT
Source organism: Myocastor coypus (assembly GCA_004027025.1). NCBI lineage: Eukaryota > Metazoa > Chordata > Mammalia > Rodentia > Myocastoridae > Myocastor > Myocastor coypus. Next base: position 16,531 of record PVJA010018471.1, on the reverse strand, counting down.
CAGCACTCCAAAATATTTTCAAGGACATTTTAGAAAGGGATAACAAAGACTACAGTTCTATGTATGCCAATAATAGGAAAATAGTAGGCAACAAAAAAATTCAAACAGAGGGAGGAAAGAAATAGGCGGAGCCAATAACATGAAAACAATAGCACAAGGATAAGTCAATATATATCAGTTATAGCCATCAATATTAATGATCTCAATTCACCAAACAAAAGGTACAGACAGGCAGAATGATCAAGAAGCAAGACACAACAATATGCTGCATACAAGAAACAGATTTAATTAAAAAAGAAATTCATTGACTGAAAATCAAAGGATGGAAAACAATATTCCATGCAACAGGAGCCTAGAAAAATGAAGGGATAGCTATTCTATTTGCAGACACAATAAATTTCAAGTCAAGATTAAGAGAAATAAAGGTAACTATATCCTTACCAAGAACATTCTCAGAGGAGGAGATAACAGTTATAAATATTTATGCAACAAATATCAGTGAATATAACTATATAAAACAAATTTTAGCAGGTATAAAAAATAACATAAGTATTAACACAATTGTATTGAGAAATCTTAATATCGCACTGTCTCAAAAAGACAGATCAACTACACAAAAAAATGATGAAATATTAAAACTGAACCAAACATTTAAATAAGTGTATTTAGTAGATGTCTACAGAGTGTTCCACTCCACAACTTCAGAATATACATTTTTCTCAGCTGCATATGAAATGTTCTCTAAAATAGACCAGATACTAGACCATAGCATATGATTAAGTAGATGCAAAGAAACTGAAATTATCCCATGCATATTACCAGACTATAGTACAATGAAATTGAAAATCAGTGACAAAAAATTTCATCAACTCATGGAAATTAAATAGCACTCTCCTGAACAACCAATGGATAACAGATGAAATTTAAAAAGAAATTATTTTGTATAATTAAATGCTAATGACAATACAACATGCCAGAACTTCTAGTGGGGCACAGTGAAAGTAATCTTAAGAAAGATATTTATAGCAGTGAATACACACATCAAGAAAACATAGCAAGTTATAATAAACAACTTAATGGTAAACATGAAGCTTCTAGAAAAAGAATAGGCTAGGCCAAAAGCTAGTGTGAAGGAGGAAATTATAAAGATCAAAGCTAAATTTAACACATTGGAGACTAAAAAATTATACAAAAAATCAATGAATCAAAGATTTGGCTCTTTGAAAGATTAAATGAAGTCAACAAACATTTAACCAACCTTACTGAATAAAAAAAAAAGAAAAGACTTAATTCCATACAATTAAGAATGGAAAGATTGAAATCACGACAGATCTTGCAGAAATCTGGAATACTATCTATACCTAGTTTGAAAACTTCTATTCTACTAAGATGGAAAATTAAGAGGAAATAGATTTATGGATACATATGAATTGCCAAAGCTGAATTAAGAGGATGTAAGTTTTAAATACATCAATATCAATCAATGAAATAAGAAATGTGCTTAAAAACCTACCAACAAAGAAAATCCCGGACTCTGATGAATTTACTACTGAATTCCACAAAAAATTTTAGAGAAGACTTAACATAACTATTTCTCATACTCTTTAATGAAATTGAAAGGGAATCAATACTCACAAATTAATTCCTGAAGGCAAGCATTACCTTGATACCAAAATGGGAGAAGGACCAAACTAAGGAAGAGAATTACAGGAAAATCTCTTGAATGAACATAAATATGAAGATTTTTTTCAACAGGATACTGCAGCAAATCATCAGGAAGAGATTATACAACATGATCAAGTGGGATTCATCCCAGGTTTACAGGGATTAGTAAATCAATAAATTTAATGCATCATATTAACAGAGCCAAGGATAAAAATCATGATCATCTTGTAGATACAGAAAAAAGCTTTTGAGAAAGTACAGTACTCATTATTGATGAAACCCTTACAGAAAATTGTAACAGATAGTCTTTATCTCAATCTCATAAAGAAAAGTCATATGACAAACGAAGAGCCACCATCATTCTAAGTGGATGAAAACTGAAAACCCTTATTCCAAAGTCAGGAATAAGACAAGAATGTCCACTCCCATCACTATTGTTAAACGTAGTCCTGAAAAGTTCAGTCAAATTAGAACAGTGAAAGAAGAAATGGCATTGTGGCACACACCTATGATCCTAGTGCTGAGGGCACTGAAAACAGGAGGATCACCTGAGTCTGATCTGGGTAGTGAGACACTGTATGAAATACATAAAAAAGAGAAAGAAATAATAGGAATAATGATAGAAAAGGAAGACATCATATCATTATTTGCAGATGACATGATACTCTACATCGATCCCAAAAACTCCACTAAAAGCCTGCTAGATTGAATAAGCAGATTTGTATCCAGCTGTTTGGTAGCACAGCTGGGTCCAAACTAAACATTCAAAAACCAATAGCTTTCCTGTCTATGAATGACAAACTCTCTGATAGAGAAATCAAGGAAACAAAACTATTCACAATAGCATTTTTTAAAAAAAGAAAAGAAATGACTAGGAATCAAATTAATGAAGGATGTAAAAATATCCATATTGAAATCAATAGTCCTCTGAAAGAGGAGATTGAAGAAGATATAGAAAATGGAAAGATATCCCTTGCTCTTGGCTAGGAAGATGTACTATAGCAAAAATCTCTATAGATCCAAACCATTATGCAGATTTAATGTAATTCTAACAAAAAATTCCGCTGCATATCTCACAGAATTAGAAAAACAATCTCAAAATTCATTTAAAACCGAAAGAGAACTAGATTAGCAAAGATAATTTTGAGTAACAATGGTAAGGCAAGAAGCATGACAGCTACATGATCAAATCCGCATGGTACTTGAAAAATACGGACCTGATGATCAGTGAGACAGATTAGAAGATGCAGACACAACTCTAGACATACTCAGCCATCTTGACTTTGACAAGGGTTCCACAGTTACCCTCTTATTATCTTGTTTTGACATTTTGGTTTTTGACATAAACACCTGCCAGGCAAATGCAAGGTCCTGAGTTCAATCCTTGGTACAATAAAACAACAACAAAAAAGATGTTATAACATACTATGTAATAAAATGGTTAGAATGGTGGAAAAATTAATACATATATCACAACTTTAAATTACTCTTTAGGGGCCCAGTGACTGGCAGGTGCATGTAGGTAGAGATTTTTGCCTGCATGCTGGGACTAGAACTTCCTCATCCAGACCCTAGAGCCATTATCTTCTGTGGAACCCTGCAGCAAAATTTGCTCCAGTGAGGCTAGGTCCAGAACCTCCCAGCTGTAAGCTGAACATCTTGCCAGAGGAGCATAGCAGGTTCACTCCATGAGCAGCAGCAGGAAGAAGCTAAGTAAAGCAGCCAGAACCAGCCAGGCACATCTGGACAAGTTCCAACTTGGTAGATCTGGACACAGATTTCAGTAGGTGCTAATGGCATAACTTCATCAAAGATCAGAGGACAGAACTATGAAAAATGACAAAGAGAAGGACTAAGATGCAATATCAGGCCCCAAGCCCACCCAGAACAAATGCAGAAATATATACAGGAAATCACATCAGAAATAATCTCTGAAATTAAAAAATAATCTATGAGTTAATAGCGCCTGAAGTAAGAAAAAAAAAAAAAACTGCAGAAGAGTATAGAGAAAATCAGATCAGAAATAATCTCTAAAGTAAAAAAAAAAATTCTGAATTACTAGCATCTGAACCAAAGGATCTGAACTGCAGAAACATAGAAAGGAATTCAGATTAGAAATAATCTCTGAAGTAAAAATGAAAGATAACTATAAAAAATTAATAAATGCTTCCAAAGAGGAAATTGATAAAAACTAGAGGAGAATAGAAAAATAATGGAATTCTTAAAGGAGCAATATAGGAAAGAAATAGATTGCATAAAACAGTTTCAAAGAGATACACAGGAAAATAAAATCCCAAACACAAGCTGGCAACACCGTACACATGAAAATGGAGGTATAGTTTCAGATCTTGAAGACACAGTAGCAGCTAGTGAAAAGGTAAAAAAGGACATGGTAAAAACAACTAGGATGCAGGAAAAATAATTTAGCACCTGCAAGATGATGCAAAGACGAGCAATGTGAAATTAATAGGCATCAAAAAGAAAGAAGGAGTCAACACAAATGATATAAAAATAATATGGGCAGAAGTAATACAGAAAACTTCCCAAATATGAGAAAAAACCTGGAATTAAGTTAACTGAGGCATATAGAACTCCAAACAATGTCAACCCAACTAAAAACACATCTAGACACATAATAGTCAAGATCCCAGAAATCCAGCAGAAGAACAATATACTAAAAGACACACAAAAAAGGAAACAGATTACATTTAAAGGAAAACACATCAGTAACAGCAGATTTTTCTTCATAAGCCGTAAAGTCAAGAAGAGCATGGAGCAGAGTGCTTCAACTCCTCCATGAAAACAAATTCCAGCCCAGACTCCTATACTCCACAAAACTCTCTTTCAAGTATGAGGGAGAGGTGAAATACTTCCACGACAAGGAGCAACTAAAGAATTTCATGATGTCAAAGCCAACCCAATACAGACTACTGAAAGATATTTTAGAGAGAAACCAAAACAACCCGAAGAGAAAGTAGGAGGAAATCTCAAAGACATCAGAATAGGCAAACAGTCCATGAACAAAATCAAAATTCATATATAATACTTGAAAGAATTAACAGCTGGAACCCCTTGCTGAGAAGTTTTTTCACATCTAAAGAAATTATTGACAGAGGGAAAAGACAACCTACAAATTTTGAAAAGATTTTAATTAATAAATATCCAACTCGGGAGGCTGAGGCAGGAGGATCGGTGTGAGTTCGAGACCAGCCTGGGCTACAATAGTGATCTCAAGGCCAGCCTGAACTGCATAGTGAGACCCTGTCTCAAAAAAGATAAAAAAAAAAAAAAAAATATCCAGACAAAGGTCTGCTATTTAGAATTTATATAGAAGCAAAAATCATTAGGGTCCCAAAATTCAAAGACCCAATCCAGAAATGGGCATCTGAGGTGAACATACACTTCTCAGAGGAAGAAATACTAGATGTTTCTAAATACATGCTAACCATCCATGAAATACAAATTAAAACAACATTTAGGTATTCTCACCCCAGAAAGATTGGCTTTCATAAAGAAATCAACTGACAACAAATGTTGGAGACGCTGTGGGGAAAAAGGAACCCTTCTCCACTGCTGGTGGGAATGTAGAATGGTGTAGCCATTATGGAAAGCAGTATGGAGACTCCTTAAAAAACTAGTACTGGTAATCCAATTTCAATCCAGCTATCCCCTACTAGGAATTTTCCCAGAAGAATTGAAAACATCATATCATAGTGATGTCTGTGCTCATATGTTTATAGCAGCACAATTTGTGATAGCCAAATCTTGGAAACAACCAAAGTGTCCATCACCTGAAGAATGGTTGAAAAGATGTGATTTTTTTTTATGACAGAATATTGCTCAGCTATAAAGATTGATAAACTCAAAGCCGTCATGTATAAGTGGATGTATCTTGAATATATACTCATAAGTAAAATAAACCAGACTGACATGTGTAAATACTGGGAAAGCTCAAAAGAAGAAGTAATAATGAAAAAGCCTAACACAGCTAAATGGAAATAAAGAGCTTAAGAATGAAACACTGAAGAGACAGCAAGCAGAAAAATTAAGAAACATGGCACATGCAAAACCATGCACTTATATATACCCAGAAAGAACTAGACAATGGTCTGAAAAATCTAGAAAATACTATTTTTTACACTGAGGATAGCAGTGTGTAATACTAAAATCATGCTTGGAATGCCTGTCATGCTTGTCTTTTAGATGTGTGCTGCTTATCATGTCATATCAGTTATTGCTACACTCTCTCTCAAGTAAATGTTGTTTAAAAATGGATAATAAAAGAGAATAAGAAACAAGGAAAAATGCCATAGGATTGAGGTGCTACAATTTTGCATATGATTAGGATTCCAAATTTCTATGTAAAAATGTGTAACTGTTTGTTTTTTCCACATTCTATAGGGATTTATTAGAATATCAATGATTAATCAAAATATCAGTATCATATTAAGTCTAAGGTGTTTGAGATCAAGTACATATGTTATAGAGTAATAATATCACTAAGCTTCTCTTCTGTAGAGTTAACCACTTAAGTTTGCACACCAAAAAATTAGAGAAAAAGAAGGACCACAATGATAGCCAGTATTTTGCCCCTTGCCCTTCAAGGTTATTGAGAACTCAGTACATAAGAGAACCTTGTACCATAACATCCTATAACTTAGTGATGTCCCATATTTTCTGTTCAAGGAGATTATGGGGCCACCAAGGACAGGGGTTGATGATATATATTGCACCTAAGGAGAGTCACCTAGAGAAAAAAAAATTCTCTTGGGCTTTCACAGAGAGCAAACTGGTCAAGCAATGGCCCTGAATCATCCAGATGGCTGACACTGAAGAAAGTTCTAAGAAATGCTGTACATGGTTTCAAGGTAAATCCTGAGGGAATCTGACTGATCTTGTCAGGTGCAAAAGTTACATGTTTTGTTATGAGTCTTGCTTTAACTGGACCTTAACCACCCAGCAGAATAGTTTAACAACAAGGCATTAAAAAGCAAAGCCAGATGAGTATGCTGAGCTGTAAAAGGCTCAAGTCAATGGCTTCTGACATTGCCAGTTCTGCTGATAGCCCACTACTATTATAGACTATTGGATTATATATACAACTACTTTCTCTTAGCTCAATAAAAAGAAATATTTGTATCAATAGTGTTTAGAAAATTTATATCTGCATCTTGTACTCTGAACAACTACTATGAAGACAACAATCACATCAAATTGATTATTGTGGTTGTCATACCAGTGTGTTTTGAAATTGTCTCATTGCTGTTTCTTATTTAAACTAATAAGATGAAAATAAAATAAACAGATAAGTTACTCTCTTACCACCCTGCACAAAACCAGACATAATCTACTGATTTAGTGAAATTCCTAATAGGGCTTTTGACTTTTTCTTTCTACATGTTTGCTGTTTTAGATTTTGTTCCACATCTCCCCAGATATATAGAGATGAGACACTGGCTACTAGGATCAGGGTGAGTATGTGGGCAAGTAATAACTGTGTTGAAAAACACTATCATGTACTAAAGGTAGTGAATAAAAATATAATCACGATAAGACATTCCTTTAGAGTCAGAAGATATCCTCACTGGATATTTATTGATTATGAAAGAAAAATGAGCTGCTACACTGAGCAGCTGTTTGAGACACCAAGAATAATTTCACATGCGTTCTGATATCATGCATTTGGAACACAAGATTGCTCCTGCCTTATTTTGTCAAAAGGAAATAAGCTAATCTATTTGTGAAAAGACATTAGACAAACCATAGTAGAAGAGGAATCTATGAAACTATGGGTCTAATCTTCCAAAGTGAACATTAAGAAAGATAAAGAAAGCAGAGAAAATCTTCTAGATTAAAGGAGAATAAAGAATTATGACTTCTGGGGCTGGGGAGATAGCTCCAAGGCACAAGTGCCTGCTGGGCAAGTGCAAGGTCGTGAGTTTGAACCCTGCCCCCCCACAAAAAAAGAATTATGACTTCTATGTGGAATATGAAACACAGAATTGAATTTTGGACCACAAAATATTTTTTTTGTATGAAGAACATGAAAATTAGTGAAACAACTAGAATTTGAGTAAATTATTTTACAATATTATGGCAATGGCTATTTGAATTTTGATAAATCTATAGTACTTAGAGCACTATGTTATTGATTGATTGATTGATTGATTGATTGATTTGGTAAAAGATCTTGCTATGTAGCTCAGACTCACAGTGATCTCCCTTTCTCAGCCTCCCTAACACTGATATTACAGTGTGCAGCACCTTATTCTTGAGAAAACTGTAACAACATAAGTAGTAGGAGTGAAGGGGCTTTGTCTATAACTGACTTTGAAGCTTTGAAAGACATTATGTTATCGATTAAGGTTGCTATTAGATTACTGTAGATATACTTTGAGGTATCAAAGTTAAAGCTGAGAAGACTTAACTATTTTTTCCAGTTTTCCCTAGCTTTGATTATTTAAGAATAAACAGAGTTATCAGATGGTTGCCATAAAGCGGATTACTTTGACAGTAGCCTACTTGATTAAAAATACACTTTTGATTGTCTCTATCTACAGTGCCTATGTGATATTTCAATAAATCTTTTGATTTCCCAGGGAATGTATTTCATTCTACTGCTGTTGTTTTCTACATAGTTGGACACATAATATCTTAAACATTTATTGAATAAATTAATGAATATGAAACAAAGTTTCATATAAGGTATGCATACAGTCACATTGAGATAACAGACCAAGAACATTATCAGAGGATTCTGACAATAATGGCACATACATTAGTGAAAGCTAAAAGTAGACACAAAGTTTCATGGGCAGAAGTAGAAATTATTTTGACAAAATATGGGTCTCTTGAAGGAAATTAACGCAAGTGTTATGAATCCAGCCTGACACGAACATAGCCATCTCAACAATAACTGCCAGTTGCCTGCCCAGGGACCCTCCTGTATGTTCCAAGTCCATAGGACAAATCACCTTGTTAAGATGGCCAACTCAGTGTTTCCTAACTAATGGTTGGTATGTTCACAGCTTTTGAGAAACTCCAAAATGAACTTGTTTAGTCCTGGATTTACCTGCATCTTTTAATCTTTTATTTATTTATTGATTGATTGATTGATTGATTGATTGTATTTAGTACAGGGTCTAATGGGTCTCAGATGGGACTCCTAGTGATTCTCCTGTGTTCTACCTCCCAAGCGCTGGGATTAGAGGCATGCACTGCCAGGTCCCGTCTCAGTCACTCTCTCAGCATGCCCATTGGGAAGGGCTGGCATGGGACCACATCTTTCTTTAGACTCTTGCACTTCCTGTCTTTGCTGACTGGTTCTTACATACCAGATTGCTCCACAACATGGATTCATCCTTAGTCACATAATTTCTGAAAGACATGCATCAGAAAAAAACCTGAACTGTCACAAAGAGGAAAGGCAAGAGATTAGTTTTGAGATGAGAGCTGTAAGGAAATTCTAGCTACTTTTTGTGCAGTGAAGCACTAAAATGTTCCAGAAAACTGAACACAGATTTAAAGTGTCAGCCATGACCTCCATTTTTTTTCTAGGTAGCAGAAAAAATCCTCACTGTATGTAAGTATAGCAAACAAATTTAGAGCTCAAAAGCACACACTATATGTATTTTCCTCATAAATCTGCATAACCTGTTACTTTGTTTCTAAACAAAATTTTTATTAATATGGTCATGTTTCAAAACGATTAGCATTACATATGGTAAAGGTGGGAAGAAACAAGAATGACAGGCTATTATTTGCCTGTGGAAGTTTATGATAAATTGAATACATGCACATATTACAAATAATTGAATTATACTCATGCTGGATACTGTTTAAACTTAGGAACAAGTCAAATGTTCTTAGGTTATAACTCTGTGACCAGCATATTAAAAAGGTACTCCACTGCTTCTTATTCTTTTGAGATAGCAAATCCTTTCCTGAAACAAAAAAAAAGAAAACTTCTACAGTTGTCCCATGTACCCAAAGTGTAAATATAGAGCTCTGGGAACCACCAGTGGTAATATTTGTAAGATCTTGGATATGAAATCCTGTGGTCCAATCAGATCATCTGTCTTATGATTTCCAACGTCAACTTTAAAAACTGAAATACAAACAACAAATAAAATAGACATTAAAATTACATCTAAAGTTGAGTGGTCATTGTATTATTAAAGCAGATTCCATTTATTCACTAGTGTTATAGTTTTCACTATTAATATTTCCTATGGTAGTCGGGCATGGTGGCACATGCCCATAATCCCAGCACTTAGGAGGCTGAGACAGGAGGATCGGTGCGAGTTCGAGACTAGCCTGGGCTACAAAAGTGAGCTCAAAGCCAGCCTGATCTGCGTAGCAAGATTCTGTCTCAAAAAGACCAAAAAAACAAACAAACAAACAAACAAACAAAAACCAAAAAAAAAAAAAAAAACAAGTTTCCTATGTTGGGTACAATCTTTTATAGAGAAGAAAATAGTTCTCAATATGAAAGTAAAACTCTGCTGAAAGTAGCTCCAATGATATCTGTATCTTTCCAAAAGAAATGCAAAGTGTCAGCCTTTCTAATAGTATATATTCAGGAAATAGGTAACTTAGTATTCCACTGTAATTTGGTGATTCGTAGTGTATCATTAGCTTCCAGGTTAGTGGTGTGAGTACAAGCCAGTGATGCGCTCTAATTATGACACGGGTGATAGCACTTACAGCAGCAGGTTTGCCTAATAGGGAAAAGATTAGGGGAAATACAGATAATGAGCGGTGTTGTGAAACTACTGAACTTAGAAAATGAGCTACTTGTTTTAGCTCTATAGCTGCCTTACGAACCCAGAATTTGCTCTTTTCCGTCCACAGAATTTGGGGAATTTTACAAGGTCTCAAAAGACTTCTACTAGAAAGTAAGCACTACGATTCGAAGTGTCTTCAGTGTGGTGTGTACTTGGAGTGAGTCCGGCTTTCTTGCTTCGGCAGGCAGCTAGTGCGCTTTTCTTCCCTTTGGCCCACCGATGACACACAGTACAGGGCACAGGAAATCTTGGATCTTGAGGAGGGTTGAATACTTTGTCTCTTCCCACTGTTACTCCATCCTTACTCTGTTCTGTGACGCCATCGGCTTCAGAAACTCAGATAAACGGATCACCCGTGTACAGATCCTTCTAAGATATTTTGTTTTCATCTCACTCTTAACTGCTTTCTCTGTGACTTCTTTTTTTTAAAGAAATGCATGATCATTACAACCAAAAGGTATTGAAAATGATAAAAAAGTGAAATATTGCTGGCTGACTTTCAGAGCCTATAAGTGTCAGCACAGTTTGCTGGTGCTCGTCCTCTATTTTTGCCACAGGTCTGCTGTCTCACTCTTTTACTATTTGGAAGGAAACCCGACCCACAGTCTCTCTAGAATTCACATCATGTCTATCTTTGATACAATTTCAGTGTGAGCTGTTGTCCCAAGACGCGTATATTTTGAGGCTATGATATATGTTAAGGCTTAGTCCTTAACATAATGATGTTTGCAGGTGATCAATCGCAAAGACTCTAGCTTTATCAAGGCGTTAACGCACTGATACATTCCTGCTTAAATAGGCTTAATGTGAGGTGGGGCCTACCTGGATGCAGTGGGTGACTGGATTTGCGACCTCACTGGCATTTCCTGTCCCTGGCCCCTTCTCCCCCGCTGTCTGGATGCCATCAAGGAGTTTTCCTCACGTATGTACGTCCTCGCTCTATCATGTTTTCGATTTGTAGCCGGCTGACAGGGGACTGCAAGCAGCCTTGGAATAGTGACCCAAAGCATGCCGGGTCAGTTAAACATGTCAGATACTATGTCTGAGTAGCTGTCAGGGCCACTATTAAAATCTTGCACTACAGGCAGATAGTCCTGTTTATTCCTTACTCTTTGATATTTTACTGGGATATTTGTTGAGCATTGCTGGGCTGTAAAGAAAATTTGTATGCCAATGTTTGCGAATGACAGGAAATGTTTTATTTAGCAGATACAAGCTATTTGTTTCCTATATTCATCTTATTTTAAGTCATATTTTTATTTGAGGAAAGTTAAACAAATGTGAATTAATGAAAATCAAATACAAATTCCTTTTTATTAACATGCTGCTTTCCCATGGTATTTGCCTCTGAGACGCTTTCATTACAAATGTTTAGCCTGAGGTCTGCTGAAAATCATTCAGGCCCTTTAGAAATTTAGGTGTCAAATCTTTCTAGATGTATATTTTAACACTCCATCCTCCTTTGAGTCATTTATTCCCTTTGGACCTCTCACTGTCATGCTTTAATCAGCTTTCCTTGAAGAAGTTAGGTTTTTTTTTTTTTTTTTTTTTTTTTTTTTTTTTTTTTTTTTTTTTTTTTTTTATTCTCTGACTAATAGCTTTAGTTTTTAAAATTTTATTCTCTTTGCCCTTCTCTGCAGAAAGTCTCTTCTGCCAGTTTCCTTAAATATCAAGGAGACAAACACTATACCAAAATAACTCCTCTTTCCTTTAAAACACAAGACTTGTGAGGTATCGGTGATGATGAGAAACCTCTGAGATGATGAGAAAACGGTACCCGAGGTTTTCATTACTAGAACTTGCTGAAGCTATGATTTGTGTAATCTTTACAGAGAAACAGAAATTCGAGTATGCTTTTCACAGGTCTGCATTACTATGAACAACACCTGAATAGGGGTCATGTTTTAAAAATTAGCTTATTTCATTTTTTCAATTTCTCTTATTCTGTACGTAGCACTGCGGCTATGCTGACGAACAGAAATCAAAGCGCTCACTCCATATATAAGTTAGCTGTCTTAATTATTTATTTTTTCCCTTTATAATAAGCTTTCTTCCTTTTAGTGTTTCATTCATAACATTTAGGTGTTGTATTGTTATCTATTTTTGTTGTTTCTTTTCTTTGGATATGGGAGGCGAGATCAGTAATCATTTTTGCTGCTTTACTTGTCTTAGTTTTGCAGTTTACTTGTAGCCATTTGTAGCCATTTCAGTAGGGCAAACCAGTCACAGACTCTTAATGTCAGCACTTGAACTTGTTATTTTCAATGAGGCTTTGAAGGCAGACTGACTCTCAGTGCCAAACCTTTCAGTGTACTAGGGAAAGACTCCTTTGGGTGGGGAAACACGTGAAGGACGGATGACAGTCGGATCTGCAGACAGCTGCTCCATGGCAAATGGAGGACACGGCCTTCAAATATGTGGGCAGAAGGACACAGCGAAGCAAGACCCAGGCAGTGAGGCGAGGCGGTGCAACCCAGGGACATGTCATGGAGACCAGCCGGCCACAGCAGGAAATCAGGGCTCGCTTTGAAATTCAAAATAGCAGCTATCTCACTGGTTCTGATGACAAAACTATCTTTCTTTCTTTCATTCTTTCTTTCTTTCTTTCTCTTTCTTTCCTTCCTTCCTTCCTTCCTTCCTTCCTTCCTTCCTTCCTCCTTTCTTTCTTTCTTTCTTTCTTTCTTTCTTTCTTTCTTTCTTTCTTTCTTTTTCACCAAATTACATTAACTGCTTGATTTATGATCAGGGGCAGTTTTCTGTTTACTGGTGAAGCAGCCCTGGTGTGTTGAATGTCTCAATCCTTAATTCTAATGGCAATATTTAGAAGGTTTTATTTCTGAGTGTTTTAGTCTACACACATTTAAAACAACATTTAATTTAATGTGTGAAGTGCTCTTATTTTCCATAGGTCACTAAGTGCATATTGAATAACATGATATTGCTTTGGAGACAGTTTTCAGAAAGATTTGAAAAAAAAATACCACTGAGGTCTACAACTCTACTCAGTAACTAGTTCAAATGTATTTATTTACAACAGACGAACTGAATGTGAGTTCAGCTATTTGACATTCTGCAGTTATTTTTGAATTTTAAGATGCATATTTTTGCAGCTATAATATAAGGAGCTATACTTGAGCTTCAAAACCTTAGGAAGCCTGTATTTTTTCTAAACTAATATTTATTTATTGAACACAAATATTTATTAAGTGTCATTAGTGCAAGGTAATCTGGTAAGCTAAGTAAGTATTGGGTTGGCAAAATTAACAATGTTCAACATTAAGGTACAAAAACCTTATTAGAAGATTAAAAACAAAATATTTCCAGAAAATGGTATATATAAGAGAGGTACAAATTAAAATTTCAATTTTGAGCTAGCAAGTAGTGTGACATTCTTTGGACAAATAGGAGTTGAAGAAGTAAGAAGAAAGGGTGCCCTTCCATATGAGAGTGACCAGCACCACCGAGGTAGTGTTACAGGAAGCCTGGAACCATGAAGAGCAGTGAAGGGCCTCAGCCTTGATGGGATTATCGTTCAGAGAATGAGACTAATAGGAACAATGGGCATTGGACTGAAAAGACGCAAAGGCCTTCAAGAGCTTGAAGAAGGCCCTCCTTTTAGTATGTAGGCTGTTATTGGATGAGTCAAAGCAGAGCTGTCTGGGGTAGGCTATAGGTATAACCCAAGGAAACAGGAAACTGGGGACCTCAGAGCCACTGCAAGCTGGAAGAAGAGCTGCTCAGAATTAAACTGGATTCTGAAGACAGCATGCTGCCCAGGAGTGGTGGTACTGCAGAAAGGCATGTGCCATGGGACTGGGACAGTGGCTGGGCTCCCCTAAGTACACAGCCTCCCTCAGCCACAGTGAGCCAAGGAATCTCTTACAGTTTATGTCTAGTTGGATGTAAAGCCTCATACAGTCATGAGGCTGCTTGTGGCATTCTTGATTGCTTCTTTATCCAATGCTGGTACTATAGGTGTGAGTGCCCTGGGGCAGATGCTCTGCCTTATGATGTGTCTTATGAGTTACTTTTAACTCGTTGCTGGGACAAATACCAGACACTTGAAATAAAGGAAGTAAAGGTTTATTTAGTTCACAATTACTGCAGGTTTCAGCCCATTCTCAGCTGGATCCAAGGCTGAGTGTCTCATGGCAGAGAGTAGCAGCTCATGGTGGCAGAATAGCAACAAAATGTCGACAGAGGCAGCCAACCAAACAGGGTAGCAGAGAGCAACAGCTCTAGTCTGTCTCTCTGTCTCTCTTTATATTCCTATCAGGCTCTCTGCCTTAGGATACCTGCCCTAGACCACACCCATAGTCCCAGCCCTACTCAGACCGATAATCCCATCAGTACTAAAACACATAGTCCCAGTGACTCATGAGTCAAGTCTCAATCTAAAGAAGTCCCCACTCAATGACTACATGAGGCTTTGGGGGGACAACTAGACATAAACCTTAACATGATGTAAGGAGCGGGGAGAGGCTCGTTAGCTGTGGGAGCTGCTGTTGGATGGCTGCCCTCTGCCTTGTGCCACTCTGCCTTGGAGCCAGCCAAATATGAACTGAAACCTTCACTGACCATGACCTAAACATACCTTTCCTTCCTTCATTTTGGTTGTGGGTGTTTGTCCCAGTCACGAGAGGAAAGGAACCAACACAGAGGCCAACTTCCACTCTCACTGCACACCCATAAATGGTGCACTGAGGTTTTGTCGTAGGTAAAAACTTTCAGCATAATAAGTAATTAGTACCATAATTAAATTTAAAATTGTTGTATTCATATCAAAATCTATGTATGTGTGTATATTTACATGAAATTAGTTAGCTAGCAATCATTTATCATCATCTGCTTAATCTGAGTAATCTTTGTACAATGATTGTATAACTTTAAAAAATGATCTGCTAAACTGTGAAGAGGAGAAGAATATTCAAGGTTTTTATAGGCATTATCAAATATTTCCACAGAAAATCATATATGCAACCCAGGTGTTATAGTCTGCTCCCTGTACCCTCACAAGGCCTGGGTTTGTTTTCTCCAGTCTTCCATGTGGTATGTGGAAATACCACACTGCTGTTGTTTCGCTTTACAGTTTTCTGACAAGAAAAATGTTCAGTTTAGCCATTATTCCTTCTTTTTAGATAAGTTCATAGTTTAATATTTGCTAATTTCTTTGTTGTTGTTTTCCAAAAAAGCATGTGGAGCCAGTGCTGGGGATTGTATATGGTCCCTGTGCTTGCCTAAGTAGGCACTTAGTCTGCTGAGCTATCTCACCAGTTCTAGTGTGTTCCTATATTACCTGTAGATTTATAAATGCACCTCATAGAATGGTAGTAACCATTTTGAATGTGGAGGCATTTATTACACAAATATTTATTGAAGACTTGATGCTAGCGATTATGCTAAGAAGTTGAGTATTCTTAAGTCATTAGTTGTGGTTTAACATTATAGCATTTCTTGTAATGACATGCCTTTTTTGCTTTATTTCAGTAATGTCTAGCCTTCCTTTCATTTATTGTGGTTTTATTCTCATTCTAGCATAATTTGTGTCTTTTTGTTTTTATTTTATTTATTTTTGTTTTTAAAAGAGAAAAAATAGTAAAAAAATAGAAGTGATACAGAATTTCACTAAACAAAATAATAGTAGTTATTATATTGCATATTATTGTCTTCAAACTAGTTGTTTAGATTACCATATACAGGCATGCAATCTTGATCAAAAAATGAAAACAGAAAGAAAATCAAGCACTAACTGCTCCTTTCAATAGACCAGCAGAGATCAACAATATAATTATTCAAGCTATCCTATGTATAAATATATATATATATATATATAGTTCTTTCTCTTTTCTTTCTTTCTTTCTCTCTTTCTTTCTTTCTCCTTTCCCTCATGCCAGTTGTTCCTTTCCTTTGAACAGTTTCTTTCCCTTTTAGATTTTATTTACTCTTTAAGATTCTTGTTTTTTTTCTTTTTTTTTTTTTGTCTTTTTGAGACAGGGTCTCGCTATGCAGTTCAGGCTGGCCTTGAGCTCACTTTTGTAGCCCAGGCTGGTCTCGAACTTGCACCGATCCTCTTGCCTCAG
>PVJA010018470.1:0-39891 GCA_004027025.1 Myocastor coypus | reverse complement strand
AAAGCGAAAAGGGGGCGGGGCTCCGTGGGCCGGTTTAAAAGGCTGGCGCAGGGGCGGGCACCAGCAGACAGAGCTGCGGCCGTGGCAGCGGCACAGCTCCTGGCTCCGGAGCATGCGCGAGAGCCGCCTCGGAATCCCCTGCCGCCCCGCCCGCGGCGCCCCGCGCCCCGCCGCCAGGTGAGCCGGCAGCGGGCACGGAGCGGGAGGGTGGAAGAAGGGAAGGGTTGCGGAGGCCGGCCGGGCCTGGGAACCGGCGGTAGGGGCGCAGCCGCAAGTCCCTGGCTCTCTTCAGCCGCACCCGGGGCGCGCCCCCCGCGCCCTGGGCCCCAGCAGCGCGGCCTTTCCTCTGCTTTCGCCCAAATCTCCCGGATCAGGCGCCAAACCCCGGCGTGGCCAGCAGGCGGCGGCCGCGGGGCGGCGAGCGGGTAGACGGCAGAGTCCGGCCGGCTCCTGGAGTCGGGCACCTCTCCACGCCCCCCTCTCCGAGCCACCAAGAGGCTGGACTCCACTCCTCCTGGAGGGACTCCTCGGGCCGAGAAGCCCGTTTTCCAGAGGCGCCTGCTGAGACCCTGGAGCCGCGTGGACTTGGTGCTCCGCCTTCAGCCCGCGGTGCCGGGTCGTTCCTCTCGTGCCGCCGCGTGACCCCTCACCTGCAGCCCCACCCAGACGCGCCGGCTCACTGCCTCTGTCTCCTCATCAGCGCATCCCCGGACGCTATGGCCCACCCTTCCGGCTGGCCCCTCGTGTAGGATGGTAGCACACAACCAGGTGGCAGCCGACAATGCAATCTCCACGGCAGCAGAGCCCCGACGGCGGCCAGAGTCTTCCTCCTCTCCCTCCTCCTCGCCCGCGGTCCCTGCACGCCCCCCTCGGCCCTGCCTGGCGGCCCCGGCCCCGACCCCCGGCGACACGCACTTCCGCACGTTCCGCTCTCACGCGGATTACCGGCGCATCACGCGCACGAGCGCGCTCCTCGACGCCTGTGGCTTCTACTGGGGACCCTTGAGTGTGCACGGGGCACACGAGCGGCTGCGCGCCGAGCCCGTGGGTACCTTCCTGGTGCGCGACAGTCGCCAGCGGAACTGTTTCTTCGCCCTCAGCGTGAAGATGGCCTCGGGCCCCACGAGCATCCGCGTGCACTTCCAGGCCGGCCGCTTCCACCTGGATGGTAGCCGCGAGAGCTTCGACTGCCTCTTCGAGCTGCTGGAGCACTACGTGGCAGCGCCGCGCCGCATGCTGGGCGCCCCGCTGCGCCAGCGCCGCGTGCGGCAGCTGCAGGAGCTGTGCCGCCAGCGCATCGTGGCCACCGTGGGCCGCGAGAACCTGGCGCGCATTCCGCTCAACCCCGTCCTCCGAGACTACTTGACCTCCTTCCCCTTCCAGATTTGACTGGTCGCGCCCGCGCGCGCGCAGCATTAACTGAGCGCCTTATTATTTTCTATTATTAATTATTATTATTTGCCTGGGTTGGAGGGAGTGGGTGTGGGGAGCGAGGCACCTTCCGCTCTCAGCTGGAGACCAAGCCACACAGACCCCCTCCCCACCTCTTGAGGGGCACTCCCCTCCTGGTGCTCCCTCTGGGTCCCCCTGGTTGTAGCAGCTTAACTGTCTGGGGCCAGGACCTAACTCACCTCCTACCTCTTCATGTTTACATACAACCAGTATCTTTGCACAAACCAGGGGTTGGGGGAGGGTCTCTGGTTTTATTTTTCTGCTGTGCAGAATCCTATTTTATATTTTTTACAGCCATTTTAGGTAATAAACTTTATTATGAAAGTTTTTTTTTTTAAAGAAAAGGTTTCTAGAACGTATACTTTGGCCAGAAGTTGTCATGGGTTCTGACCAAGTCCAGGGAAAAGGGGTCTGCAGAGCGACCTCTGGGCTGATGGTGGTATGAGAGTGTCCTCTGGGAAGAGGAGCCACTGGTCTTGTTTTGGTGGAGTTACTGTGTGTCCCCTGCTCTCCCTGCTCCTGTTTCTTTAGAAATACAGCCCCGTGAACTCCACACAGGCTTCTACCCCACTTTATAGAAAGGAAACCTGAGGAATGAGTAGCTTGCTGGTGACCATTTCTGTGTCAAAGACAAGGGTCAGGCCCTCTTGGCTGTCCACTCAGAATCATTTGAAATGGTTGACAGAAAGGAAACTTGATTCTATGACCACGACTTCTTCCAGGAAGAGGGCGGGGGTGGGGAGGGGCGCGGTGAGTTTTGGAAAGAGTGGTGGTGTCCTGGTCCTAGGCACAGCCATCAGGGGAGGCCTGCCTCAGTGGGATGATGAGGATGTGGGGCTGGTTCTGACTTCCTTCTTCCCGCCCTGTTCTGCCTTGTGTACTTTTTGGTGAGCACACAAGTTGGAGCCAAAAAGAGGCTTTGTGGTCTGTGGTAGCAGGAGGGCCCCGCCAGTGGCTTTGGGCAATTCCCATTGCCTCCCTGGGCCTCCACTTCTGCCTCTAAAACGGGCAGCTTACTGTGCAGCAGGGAGGGAGGGTGCTCCGGGACGTGCATGAGGCTGACCCACATTGGCAGAGAGTACCCAGAACACAGGGTGCATGGGTTCTGTGTCTGCTGTGAGCCTGATGGTGTTGTGGGAACTCGGGCTGCTCTCAGGGAACTGAATCACTGCCAGCTTTACTTTGGCTCTAACTGCCTCAGGGGCATAACACACCCCATCTTTAGAAGCAGGATGACCTGCTGCAGCCCGGGACAGGTTTCTAATGGGATATCCCGATGTCTAATAATACCTTTCAGGCTTTGAAAGTACAGGATAAAACAGGAGCAGCCATGCTGGTTTTGAGGTTAAAAGAGCCTCAGCTTTCATGAGCATGGCTGGAAGAAATGCAGGGTCTCAGAGCATTGCCATAGGTGGAGCTGGAGGGAAGGAGGTGGTGTTTTATCTCCACATCCAAAGAATTGTGATGGTCCGCTTTTGCACTGCCCTTTCCCTCTCTGCTAGTGATGTCCTGTCCTTGTCCTCCCCCACCCTGGGCAGTGCCTGGAGAGAGGGAGAATTCTAAGAAGGCAGCATTCGATATACAAACTCTGAGTGCTGGCCCCTATCCTGTTTTCCTCACCAGCAGCCTGTGGCTCTGAGCTGGATGTTCCTCCCCTAGTTACAGAAGGGGACCCAGCACAGATTAGCAAAGGAATGCTCCCAGCCAGGTTTTTTTTTTCACACCCAAGCTGTGCTGCCTAGAATCAGGGTACCCCTAACGGTAGTTGTAATAATAATACCAGCAGCTGCTGTTTTATATGTAGTACCCACTGTTTTTTGAGCCTCCTTGTTCCCTATTTAAACCATTTGACCTTCACCTCAGCCTGATTTCAGTACTAGTCACATCCCCACTTTAGAGAGAGGAAATGGTCCTTAGCTAAACAGGGAGGGACTGGCAGGTGGTTTACAATCTCCTAAGGGTTTTCCCCACTGTGAAAAAGTTCAAAACTCCTGTTTTCATCATACAAGTACCTAGATATACAAACTCAGTCCCCTCAGAAGGCCTGAAGCAGAACTGTTAAGGAAAAAGATTGCTCTGGTCATACTCTCCAGAGCTGGCCCCTTCTTGCCTTTATGAGTCATTTTTAAGACTCCACGCTAGCATATGTACATATATGTAAAGTGACCTAAAAGCCCCTAGGAGCTATGCTTTAGGCTCTGAATGACAAGGCTGCAAGGGAGAAAGAGGCGGTGTGTGCGCACGCGCACTCCTGCGTGCGTGTGCGTGTGCGTGTGCGTGTGTGTGTGTGTGTGTGTAGCTGTGTGTCTTGCGCACCCTGCGTGTGGCTTCCTAGTGGTGCGGAGTGTCTGTCTTGCTCTCAAACCTCAACTTCATGATTCAGCAGCACTTACGTCAATGAATGAAAATGAAAAGTGAGAGGGGAGTTGGGGTGTCTGAGGGACTGAACGGGGTTGGGGAGGAGGAAGGAGAGGCTACCGGAATGAGGAGGCTGCCTAAGGAGCCACTCGGGTCTGCCTCATCCCAAAACTGGTGACCCTGATCCCATTTCGCTGAGGAACCAAGTGTCACATACCTCTGAAGTGATGGTCCAACTTGGACCGGGTCCATCTACTCTTAACAGATGGGTTTCTAAAAGAATTGGAGAGGGCAGAGAGGCATCCTGGGAAAACGCATATTCTTGGGCTGCCTTGACTTGTTTCATTTCCCTTGCTTCTATCCCAGCAAGTAGTGTGTCAAGCCCATTCTGTGAGGTACTTAAAAGTGCTCGGCACAGAACCTGGCATGCAGCAGGCGCTAAATATGTCTGTCTGTGTGATGAGTGTCCTACAGGTGAGGGTGGAGGTTCCCATAACAAATATGTTCAGGGCAGTTTCTGAAGCTCAGAGGATACAGGAATTAATAAGCCGGGGGAGGGGGGTGCTCTGGTCTATGTCCTTTTGGAGTCACATGTAGGGCCTGGAACAAAAGGAACAAGAACATTCCAGAGAGAGTGCTCAGATGAAAAGACGGTGGTTGGACGTGGGTGGAGCTATTGTAGAGCAAGGTCAGGAAGGCTCCTCTGGGAAGACACTGAAAACTGTGACTAGAATGACAGAATAGAGCCAGCCGGTAAAAATGGGAGAAGGCCAAGGGGCAGAGGGGACTGCAAGTGCCAAGGCCTTGCATAGGACAGGGCAGAGTGGAAGCAGATTCTGGGTAGAAAGCCAGGACCCCTGGGGCCCCTGTCAGCCTTGGTCATGAGTGGATCTGAAATGTGCTAGGGCCCTGGTGGGACCCCACGTAGCTTATGACCAGATGCTTTGGCTGCAGGATGGGGCTGCACTGAGGCTGTGTGGGCTTCCTGCTCCTGTATCCGTCTGTGGGAAGGCTTACTCCTCAGCACGTCCCTCAGCTCTAGGCTGTCAGAACCCGCCTTATGGAATGCTGGGGCCTTGGGCAGTTCAGGCTGAGTGCCCAGTGCTGCCAGGCTTCAGCCAGGAGCCTAAGTGTGAGCCCCTCAGCTAGGACATACGGGGCATGTTCCCAGACTCCAGTGAGGCATTTCTAAGAGCCTCACTCACCTGGTCAGGGCAGACCCATCCTCAACTTGGGGAAGGGACATAGGGGAGCTGACAGGAGGCCAGTGGGGCACACAGCTAGTATGGCAGTGCCGTGCGGATTCTTGCTTGCATCCCCTTTGCTTGGCTGGCCCCACACCAGGCCCACCACTAACATCACCTGAAGTCCTGCCAAGAGTGGGCTCGGTAACTCTAGGAGCCTCGAGGTCCTGTTCTTACCAAAGCAATCACACAGGGACAGTGGGGCCCAAGACAGGTCCTTAAACTATTCCAGGCCTGCCCTGGTACCTGATCCTCAGCCATGATGGGAAACATGTCCTTCACAGTGAATGGGCAGCCCCAAAACAACCTCCACCCAGGGTGGGGTCAGGTGCCCCACCGCTGTCCCTAGATGGCTCAGAAGTCCACCCAGGAAGGCCGAGGTCTGCAGGTAGCCATGGCCCTCACCACCTCTGTCCTGTCTCCAGGCCTTGCCATGTATTGTTCTGGGCCTGGTGCAACACGGCAGAGTGATGGCCATAGGCATTGTTATTCTTGGCTACCACATGCTAATGATGTCATCACATGGCCCCTCTCCTGGAGGCTGCTGAGCCCACTGGGCCAGAGTTGGCTCCACTTGTCGCCACTCTGCGCTTTTTGGCTCAGTTGGGCAGCACTCAGCCCTCCCAGCATCCAAGTGATCTCCAGGTTGTCTGCCACCTGCTGCTCATAGCATCCTGCCTTCGGGGTGCTCAGACCTTTCAGGACCCAGAGAGGGCATGTCCCAGTTAGGTCCTGACAAACTTGTCTCGCTAGGGTCCCTGGCTCAAAGCTCACACTGACGCTTCCCTGTCCCAGTTCAGCCTTTAGATCCTGTCTTTTCCTTCCCTGAAAGAGGTTGACTACTCCGCCCCAAGTGATGTTAAATAACAAAATGCTTAAAGTGAGGTGGCCGTCTTGTAGCTGGGCTCAATTTCTCCTGGGCTTTCAATCCTCCTACCTCAGCCTCTGGAGTGCTGGTATTACAGGTGTGCACCACGGCACCCAGCAAATGCGCCATTTAACGAGCACCTAGTGGGTGCTGGTAGTTGGCCTAGGTTGGAGGTTGAGAGAGCCGAAGCTTGGAAAGGTGAAGAGACATCCTTGTTGCAGTGTGAGGGGCAGTGCCAGGCTTAGAGTGCAGGATCTTGGATGCCCACACCCTTGATCTTACCACGTGCAAGTGTGCTAAGGGCTCACAGGTTTGTGCTTTGTTCCTTTAGTTTCCTGGGCTGCCCTGGAGGACATTCAGAGCCACATGCTGTTGGGGCTCAGCACCTCTCCCTCGGCTTGCTGTCCTCATAGGCAGTGAACTTACAACTTACCTGCAAGGCTGCATTAAAGCCCAGCATGGCAGAGTGACCAGGGCTGCTTAGTCAGAACCCTGGGAGGGGCCTTAGGGCAACCATGAGTACAAATAGGAAGAACCAAGATGGGAAGTGTGAGCCAGAGAGCTGGTCCTAAGCAAGTTCAGGACATGTACGGCCTAGCTCTGTCTGGGAACCCACAGGAACCTGTATTGTGAGATACACATTCCCTCCTCCACCTATGTGCGCTGGAAGAGGCCCACAGAGGCATAATAAGGAGAGGAGCAGGCAAAGCCTGTGAAAGGCAGCCTCAGAGGCCCCTTTCTGCTGGCTTTTTACTCTAGTACAGAAGAACGGCACCTGGCTTAGAGTGCTGGCTCAGTCAGCTGGGTAACAGGAGTGGTGGCATTTATGGAACAGAATTAGACCCAATTTAGTACTCATCCTGGCCTGCTGCAGCAAGGTCATAGGGATTGGATGGTGTAAAAAAAGAATCCCCACCCAAATTTAAGAACTGTAATGATCATTATTTTTTTTTAAGAATTTTTTATTTTATTTATTTATTTTTTTCTTGTTTCACTCATTTTTATGGCCGGCTCAGCCTGCCCTGAGGGCAGGGCTGGCGCAGCATGTGGTGCCGGGGATCGAACCGCGGTCCCTGAAGTCGCCCAAGCTTTCCCAAGCTGGCACTTTAGACCACTGAGCCATCCCGCCAGGCCCAAGAACTGTAATGATTATTATCTTGCAACATAACGGATGCCCAGATCTGTTCAAATCAGCACAGCCATGGAGTCAGGCAGACGTGGTCAAATTCTGAACTTGCCTCTTGTCAACAATAGCGGTGCCTACCAGCCCTGTCATGTCAGAGGCTTGCCATGTGCTAGGCATTATCCTAAGCCACTCATGCATAGTATCCCACTTAATCCCCTCTCAAGAACAGTATGAAACATAATTATTATTATTCTCATTTGTAGAATTAGTAAGTCTCGTGTCACCCTGTAGGTAGGTAGTAGAACTGGGGGCGGGGGAGGTGGTGGTGTCCTGACATTAGCAGCCTCATTTTTAGATGTTTCTTCATGTTAAGTCTAAGCTGTTAAACATCACTGGAACTCCACTTTTATGATTTCTTATCAGGTCTCCCCAAGTTGCAGCCTTTCTGTTATTCAGTTAGTGTTTTCCTTCTAATCAAGTTGCTCGGTTGCTTTAAGC
Organism: Myocastor coypus; assembly: GCA_004027025.1. Taxonomy (NCBI): domain Eukaryota; kingdom Metazoa; phylum Chordata; class Mammalia; order Rodentia; family Myocastoridae; genus Myocastor; species Myocastor coypus. The sequence continues at coordinate 32,345 of PVJA010018470.1, read as the reverse complement.
CAATAGTACACCAGTGGAAAGGCATCCTGCCTACATGTGGCATGCTGGAGTCACTTGCCACACTGTGGTAGCCCTGATGCCACAGAAGCCAGGCAGTGACAGTGCGTTCTGGCTGGGTCTTGGAGGTTCCTGTGCTCTGAGTTGTCCATGTTTGGTGGAGAGGGAGGGGAGCATAAGAGAGAAGCGGAAGGGAGAGGAGAGAGGAGAAGAAAAGAGAAGAGAGGTGAAAAGAAGAGGGGAGAGAAGAGGAAAGGGGAGAGGAGAGGTGGACATTAGCAAGTGTCAGAGAAGACACTGTGGCACTGATAGGAGACAGACCTAACAGTGATGAAAATGGGGAATCAAGCTTCTCAGTAGAGAGAGGGCCTTGAAGCTTATAAAAAAAAGTCCTCTCCCTCCACCTAGAGCCATAACCAAGTCCCTCCAGGGAGCCCATCTCATGCTGGAGAAAGACAGCCCTGCATGGCACCCTTTCTCCGTCTCTGAGCCTCCGTTTCCCCACTTGTGAACTATACCCAGTGTTCACAGGGCAGAGGATTGAAGGAAATGGCTAGAAACTGCTAGGCAAAGAGTAAATGCTCAGCCAAGGCGGTGTGCCCAGCGCAGGTTGCCCGATGCCCCCCTCCCTAGCTCGGGGCACTAAAAGTGAAACCAGTTCTGGGTGTCTCTATGACATTTGCCTCGCCTTTGCCAAGTCCTCTCCACCAAGCCTGGTGACAAGAAGGGCCACAGTTCCCAGAAAGTGGGTCAAAACGAAACTGGCTCTGCCTCAGTTCCAGATGGGAGGGGCTGGCCGAGGGCTGGGAGCCAGGGAGCACCCCCTTTGCTATTTCTGAGATGGGGAACCTGAGGACACTTTGCAGGTCTCAGGGGGTGTTCTAGAGTGGTCACCAGGGTGCAGGCTTTGCTTCCTTGTTCCCTGTGGTCACACAGGCCCCTCTGTGGCCACTGCAGATGAGGGTGACCCCATTCTGCATGGGTGGGCATCACAGCTGCTTACAGGCGAGGAGGCTGAGGCTAAGACAGGCTAAGGGTAGCATTTCCACCCAGCAGGGTAACTCCAGAGCATTCCAGCTGTGCTAAGCTGTAGATCCTAAAAAGGACCATTTACCCAAGAGATTCAAGGCCCTTCATGCCATTCCTGTCACGGTCTCCATTGCTTTCAGCACCCCTAACTTCTAATGATTCTCAGGATCTCTTAATCTCCCTAGGAGAAAAGCTTTTGATATTTCCCTTGCAGCCTCTTCCCTTGGCAAACTCCTCGTCAGCCTTCAAAACTCAGCTCAGCCATTACCTTTCTTAGAAAGTCCTGACTGCTGGTCCCTGCTGCCTGTGTTCATACCACTGGCAGAGTTCACATGAAATTGCCAAGGCTTACTCTTTCTAGACTGTCCCATCAGGAGGATCGGGGACCTTCTGATCAGCCTGACATCTGCAATAAAATGGAATGTTAAGGGAAATAAATGCAGTACTGTTTGTAAAGGGCTTAAAACTAAGCCAGTTACCAAGAAAGTCTCTAGAGACAGGATAAAAATCCCACAGTGAGGAAAGATGGCAAGCCATGTGGAGGAACAATGGAGCGCGTGCCAGGGCACGTGGGTGAAGACACACCCTCCCCAAGGCCAAGGTGTGCCCCACGCCGCATTTATGCATTAGGTGTAAGACTGACACCCATTAGCTAGGTGTAAGACTGACACCCATTAGCTAAACCGTTACGTGCTTCTTTTTACACCTGTCAGGAGGCATTTGCACAGAGCCAATTATGTTACAGCTACTATTCCCAGTGGTACCACTAAAACAGTGATTTAGCTTTCTTAAAAGTTGAGGTGGGGGGCATTGGTTTAAAAATATGCTAAAAGACCTTGTCTTAAGTGACGATAAAATTTGAGGACTTCTGGATGGGGATGTGGAAGGAGGGTGGGAGAGGGAAGAGGAAGAGAAATAGGTAGGGAGGAGGGCTGGCCAAGTAGCTCAGTGGATTAAAGTGCCTACAAGTAGGCACAGGGGCTGGGGCCAGGGTTCGATCCCTGGTCCTGCTGTGCCGGAGCCCAACCCAGGGCATGCTGAGACAGCAATTGAGACCGGGTGTGGTGGTGCATGCCTGTAATCCCAGCTCTTGGGAGGCTGTAAACAGGAGGATCACTACGAGTCTGATCTAGTAGTGAAATGCTGAACACCCTGTAGACCCTTCCCTAAAATACAAAGAAAAGAAATAGATGGGAGGGCAGGAGAAAGAGGGACGAGCAGAGGCGAAAGCAATGGATAAGAAAGAGCATAAAAGATGTGGGGACTGAGAGGGAAGAGAGCAGAGAAGGGAAAGTAAAGGTGAGGAGGAGGGGTGGGGGAGAGAAGGGAACCTAAGGCTGAAAGAGAGGAGGCGCAGATGGGCAGGTGAGCGAGTGGTGGAAGGGATAGCCCAAGGCATGGCTAAAATGAAGGGCAAAGGAATGAGGGCCGTTGGTGGCTGAGCCAGGGATATCCATGCTGCCCAGGACTTGCAGCCCTCATCACTATGTGGCTGGGGCCATGGGGGCTGCTCAGGGTCCTGGGCTGGCCTGTGTCCCACACCCTCAATCCTGCGAAGCCATGCCTGATGTCCCACTACCAAGAAGCCTGGCGTTGGCTGGCTCCCGCCCTAGGAAACTGAAAGCAAAAGCTGTCCAGGCACCTTTGCCTCAGCCTTCCTGCCCCTCAGCTGGTTTCTTAGAAATTAGCTGCTGTGCTTCCAACAGCAGCCTGGACTTCCTCCCCAGCTGGGCCCCTCATCCTGGGTGCTAGTGACACTGGGCTAGAGGCCATAGCCCAGACTGGGTGGCCCCCGGTGAGCCTGGAAGTCAAACATTCGTCCTGCTAATGTTTGTTTCTTTAGAACGGCCTGTGTGCCAGGCACTGAGAGTCAGAGCTGTTTGCAGAGTCAGAAGGAGGAGGATGTAGGCATGGCTTCAGGGTCATCCCCTCAGACCTTGGTGGGTGCACTAATATGGCTGGGGCACAGCTAATATCCCATGCTTTTGTGCAATATCAGTATCATTACTAGTATTATTATTATTTGCAATATGGAGATTGAGCCCACGGAGTCTGAGCTCTACTCCCTGTCCCTTTTATTTTGTTATTTTATAATAACATCTTGCTGAATTCCCCAGGCTGACCTGTGATCCTGAGTCTCCTGAGTAGCTGGAATTATAGGTGTGTGCTACCATGCCTCACTTATTTTTTATATTCTATATCTGTTTCAAAAAATTTCTTTAGGGCTTGGGAGATAGCATGGTGGTTTAAGTGCCTGCCTGTCAAGCACAAGGACCTAAGTTCAATCTCCTTTACTATATGCTGTACCAGCCCCAGAACCCTGGGTGTACCACGTGGACCCTGAAACTGGGTGTAGTGGCATGCCTCTGTAATCCCAGCACTGGGCACACTGAGACAGGATTACTATGAGCCCGAGCTGCATAGTGAGGCCCTTGATCAAATACATAAGTAAATAAATTTTAAACAAAAAACTTTAAAGAATTTACCCAAAATGTCAGTATTAAGTATATAAACATTTGCAACTTGCTTCCAACAGATACATATGTGTATTTCTTTGGAAAGGAGACATTCTTCCTTAGGAGCCACCTTGTAACCCACTTGGCATTTCTGAGTGTCCTTCCGGGTCGCGGGTTGGCCAGGTAGGAATTTGCAGATCCATTTGATTGGGAGGAAGAAAAACCCAGGGAAACCTGGGAAGCAGCCCCTGCTTGGCCATGTGACAGTCTGCATCGCATCAGTTGCTCTCAACTACCCATTAAGGTCATGTTCCTCTTTCTTGGATGGGAAAACTGAGGCTCAAAACTGGCTGTGGACCCCAGATCCTTGAGCAGGGTGGCAAGGGAGGGCTGGCAAGACCTGGGGCACTGAGGGCTTTATCGAAAGGCTCGATGAACCTGTGTGGTGATGCAGAGCTCCACTGTCTGCAGGACAGGAAGCTTTACTGCTTCCTAAGCCAAGCAGCTACTGTGGAGATATGAGGCTGCTGTATTTCCCAGAATATACCCAGTGAAGGATCTTTTTGTGCCTTACCCTGAGCAGTCCCTGTGGGCCAGGAAGTACCAGGAGCTCCATGTACTCAATCTCAGTTAAACCTTCCTGCCACCCTAGAGGGGGGAGAATTATTCATAACCCCATTACTCATATGAGGAGGCAGAGGCTGATAGAGGTGAAGCAACTTGCTCCGGGTGAAGCAACACAGCAAAACCAACATCAGCCTTCAGTAAAGCCTGAAGCCAGACAGAAGCATCAATAACTAAATACGGCTTCTGACTTTATAAATTGTCAGATACACACAGACACGACCCTTCTGGTTGAGTAGACACACCACCCTGGCTTCAACATATTCTCTCATCTTCCTGGATTCTTTCAAAAGAAGCCAGATAACCTGCTTGTGCAAGGATGGGGAACCCACTAAGGAGCCAGGTCAGGACCCTGAGCAGGCACACAGGTGAAACTTAACAGTGCCAAGTCCTGTCTTGGTGTTGAGAAGATCCACTGCCCTGGTTCAGCACAACCTCTGAGCTTCTACCTTCGGGGAGCTCAGGTCTAGCTGTGGCTTGTACAAGGTGACCCCTGCATTGGGCCTCCTAGCTAGGATGCTTACAGGGAGGGACCCAGAGGGGTGTGGCGTTGGCTTGTGTCCTCTGGATGCACATGCTGACTCCTGGCAGTGGGTAGCACAAGACACACCCAGGGCTCTTGGGGACATCAAGGCTTGCAACTCCTGTGCTGGGAACTTGATCCACACTCCCTGATGGGGCTGTTGTGGGTTTGACCTGGGAAAATGAGTGAAAGAACTGATCGTGTTCAGCATCATTATTATCACTAGTGTCATAGTGTCAGATACGAGTGAGTAACATGGATAGTAGCAGGAGGGCTGCTGGTTGTCAAATACTTCTTTCTATGTGGAGGTATTCTCCTAAGCACATCATAGTATCCTATTTAATTTCTCTGGGGGGTGTGGGTTTTGATACAGGGTCTTGCTATATGATTCCAGCTGGATCCAGGCTGGCCTTGAACTCACAGCAGTCTTCCTGCCTCAGCCTCTCAAGTGCTGGAATTACACCTGGCAGCTATCTTATTTATTTATTTATTTATTTATTTATTTATTTATTTATTTGTGGGACCAGGGTTCAAACTCATGACTTTGTACTTGCCATGCAGGCACTTGTGCCATGGAGCTATCGCCTCAGCCCTTTATTTAATTCTTAAAACAATTTTACACATAGACAGGCTGCCACCCTACAAAATTGCTGGTTTCATAAGTCAAGAACACAAGGGTAATTTCATGTTTTCACCAAATGTCATCTTCATCTCATAGAGGTAGAAACTGAAGCCCAGAGAGGCCTGAAGGTCTTTGCTTCCCGAGAGCAGGTCCAGGCCACCCAGAGCAGAACCTTGGCCCTTCTGCTTTCTAGGGGTTCAGCTTCTGCCCCCAGCTCCTCCTTTTTGCTCCCCCTTCCTTTCACACTGGCTCTTTACACCATGGCCCCGCCCCAGGGCCCATCTAGACAACCTAGCACTCTGTGTGCTGGAAAGCTGAGGAACTGACTTATCCCAGAGTTATCATGGCCAGCCGTGATGCCCTTCAAGGTCTTGAACTTCCGGGCTGCCCTACCTCTTCCAAAGTGGAATTCTTCCCCTCTCTGGGTTTCTAGGTCCAACCAGGCAGAAACAACTTTCATGGTCCTGTCTGCAACCTGATGCCTGTCAGCTGGCCCACACAGGATGTCCACATCTCTGAGAGTGACAGTGCGGTAACTCTAGGCCAAGCTGCCTGGGGAGCGCCATGGGCAGCGGGTTCAGGACACAGGCATGAGGGCTGGGTTTAGGCCATCCAGGGGCCTTGGCCTGGTCCAGTCCCACCTGAACATCCCAAGGATGCCATAAGATACTCTTCCCTGCCACCCTGGGAGATGTCACTGATGTCCTCGAGGGGACTTGGGGCTGGAAGACACAGCATTTCCAGGTAGTCAGACTGAGATAGCTGGTGACAGCTGCGGGGGCAGTGGAGGAGGAAGGGGGCAGCCTGGGCTCTGCAGAGAGCAGCTCACTCGCCAGGCACAGCCGGTCTTCGGGGAAGTTGCCGAGTCGGAGTTCCAGGAAGCGATAGCGCTTGTTGAAACCTCTTTCTTGTGGCCAGGTCTCGTCACATGGCTTGGTGGGGACCAACATCAGGCAGGGCTGCAGGTCTGGGCCAACTCACCCCACACTCTCCCAGATGTTACCATTCCCTGCTTTCCAGGGAGACCTCGTAGAGAGGAGTGGCCTATCAAGAAAGTGGGCATCTGCCCCCTACCCTGTTCCCGAGCAGTGCCTATGTAGCTGGCCTGGACACAAGTCTCCATCAGCAGAGGAGCCAGGGATCCCTGGGCCCAAGGGCAGCTGTAAGTGCAGAGAGCTTCCTGCTGCTCTGGTGCTAAGCAGGTGTGAAGGACCAGAAATTCTATGTACCTTCTGTGCAGGCAGGGAAAGTGGCTTTCGGCATTCAGAGCAGGCTGCGCGTCCTTGCTTACTTGCTTTCTCTCTTTCTTTCTTTCTTTCTTTCTTTCTTCCTTCCTTCCTTCCTTCCTTTCTTTCTTTCTTTCCTCTTCCTCCTCCTCTTCTTCCTCCTCCTTCTCTTCTTCTCTGTCTCTTCATCTCTCTGTGTGTCTCTGTCTCTGTCTCTGTCTCTGTCTCAGATTCAAAGTTAGAGACTTCTCACTGAGTACATATTTGATCTTTTTTTTTTTTTTTTTTTTTTTCCTGACACAGGGTCTCATGTAGGTGCTAAGTTCCCCAGGCTGGGCTTGAATTTGCAGTTCTCTTGCCTCAGCCTTCTGAGTATCTAAGATTACAGGTACATATTACAGGTACAGACCCAGCAGTTCTTCACCCTTGATGAAGGGTTGGGTCATTTTTGTGTTCCTGGCACCATGGCAGCAGACAAGGGATAAGGTGGGAGGCCACTAGCTCTCCAGCCTCTACCAACACCCTGGATGAACGTGCCATCTGAATGAATGCTGGGAGCTCGGAGCTGGAGGACAGCTGGCTGAACTGAGGGACTGAAATGAGGGAGGAGGGAAGCGAAAGGCCACATGTTCATCAGGGCATGTACCTGTCCTCATCCCTTGCTTGGATCCACCAGTAGGCAGCCTGCTGTACCCCTGGGTAGGAGGCTGGGGGGACCATTAAGAGAAGATGCTGCAGGGTCCCACAACAAACAGATCCAGCTCAGTGGCCTGGAGGGGCTCCGCCTGCCCCCATGTTCTGTCCACAGTCCTGGAATGCTTGAGGAGAGCTTGTGAAATGGAAGTCTGAGGCCACAGTTAACAGAGGGAAACAATGCAAGAAAGCAGGCGCAGCGATAGGCGGCGGGAGAAACCTGCAGCCAACACCTACAGCCAAATCCTATGAGAAACAGAGCCACTGCATCTGTCAGGCAGAACAGATGCTATGCAAAGCACATTCAGAGAAGAAAGAACTAAGGGGCTGGGGAGATAGCTCCGAGGCACAAGTGCCTGCTGGGCAAGTGCAAGGTCATGAGTTCGAACCCTGGTCCCCCCCCCCCAAAAAAAAATGACAAAACAGAGAAGAAAGAACTAGAGAGATGAGAGCGGAGATGAATACTGCCCCAGGAGTGCAGGAGGGCGAGGTTGAGGGCGGCTCCAAGAAAGGGAAACAGAGGGAAAATAGGAAAGAAAGATAAGCAAGCGAGTAGACAAGTCCACCAGATGGAACTTTTGGCTCAAAGGAAGTAAAGAAAGAATGGAGAAAATGGAGGGAAGAAATGGCAGGGTCTACAACAGGCTCCTACAGTGAATGGGCAGAAGGCTGACTTTGGAAAAGTACGTTAACTAGTGCATTAGTTAGTTCTGTATAACAAATGACCCCAGCTGTGGGAGGATGGATTTTAAAAGTACTCTTATCAAACCAGGTGTGCTGGCGCATGCTGTAAACCTGGCAGGCTGAAGCAGGAGCATTGCCACAAGTTTTGAAGCCAGCCTGGGTTACAGTGACACCCTCTCTCCAGAAGAAAGTTTTGTAAAGTGCTCTTAGCGTTTGTCTCATGCTACAGCATTCCCAGGACTCTGTTCTGAGAAGAGCCTATATTTTGCTGCCTTTACTTCTCTGACTAGTGTCAGAAGAGGAAGTTAGAAACTGGAGGCATAGGAGGGTTCACTGCACACTGCTGTAGAGAGGATGGAAGGCTGGGGCCAGCGAGATGGCTCAGTGGTCTAAAGCGCCTGCTTAGGCAAGCTTAGGCAACCACAGGGACTGCGGTTCAATCTCCAGCACGACATGCTGTGCCAGCCCCATCCCCAGGGCAGGCTGAGCCAGTCACACAAAAACACACACAAAAAAGAGAGTATGGAAGGCACATGGCAAGAGAAATCAGTGTCCTGGTGAGTGGGGAGCAGCCCTCAGCTGGCACCTGGTGTGGTAGGTGGACCTCGGGCGTACAGCCACAGGATTGTACTGCTGAAATCAGGAATCAGCTGTGAGTGGAATCCTCCCCACCCCCACCTCCTTCATTTGGGAACTTTGACCCTGACTGATCCCTTGATCGTAAAGTCTGTGAGACACCAAACTTGGGAGCTGCAAAATAATTGCGAGACAATATATATGTGCTGCTTTAAGCTGCCAAGTTTGTGGTGCTTTGTCATATAGCAGGAGAAAACTAATAATAGCCCCTTAAAGCAACAGACAAACACAAGACTACACATGGGGTATCGTTCGTCCGTTCTTTCTTCTTTCTTTCTTTCCTGGTACTGGGGATCAAACTCATGATCTTACATTTACTGGGCAGGCACTTAAGCTGCTGAGCTATCCCCCCAACCCCTTCATACATGGTTTTTGTGGACTGGGAATTTGGGAGTTGTTGGCTGAGGTGCCTTATGAAGTCCCAGTCAACATATATGCTGGGCCAGACATGGTGGGCCACATCTATACTCCCAGCACGGTGGGAGGCTGAGGCAGGAGGATCTTGAATTCTAGCCTACTCTGAGCAATCTAGGAACTTAGTAAGATCCTATTTCTAAATGAAAAAAAATTTTTTTAAATTAAAGGCTGGGGGATGTAGCTCAGAGGTTTGATCCCCAGAACTTAAAATCAAGGCTGGAGCCAGGGCCATGGGGATCTGATGGTGTCACTGGGCCAGAGGACCATCTTCCTCAGAGGCACATGCCTAGAGCCACGCATGATGGCCTCAGCTCCACCCGGAGGGCCGCACAGAGCTACTGGTACCCTTACACATGGCAACTGGCTCTCTCCAGAGCTGTGAGACTCTGAATTCTAAATGTGTCCTCATCTTTAAAAAGCCACAAGCTTTTTATAATGTAGCCTTGGGAGACATTGCTATTGTTGGCTTCTACCCAGATGTCTTCCTGGCTAAGTGGCTGGGGGAAGGTCCCTTGATCTTTTTTTTATTAAAAAAAATTTTTTTTCCCTTGGTCTTTTTGAGCCCCAGCTTCCACATCTGTGAAATGAGAGCTCATCTCCACCAGAAAGCTCAGCACTGAAGCTGAAGCGAACCAGAAAGAGTGCCCTGGAAGGACCGAGCACACAGCGTTCCCAGGTCTGGAATGCAGGTCTGGGACCTCTGATCCAGAGCTGAGCTCTCAGGGGCTCTGCTGGCCTGAGTGCACTGTGACCCCTGACCCTGGCTTCTCTGGGACTAGGCCTCCCTTCAGGCTCTCTGGTGACACCTGCCTCCTCAGCAAGGGGTCTGTCCACTTGGCTATCGCAGTCCTCCTCCAAGACTCCAGGGCTCACTCTGTCACATGTTGGCAGCAGAGGACCAGGAGCCTCTGCAAAGGAGCCTGCAGGAAGGTCCCCTGAGGCCTGGCAGAAGTGTTAAGAAGGGGAGGGCCCCTCTGTGGCAGGTGTCGGAGGAGTCCTGGATGACAGCTCCAGCCTACCCACCCGGCATCTGCCCACTTTGAGCCAGTGACCTGTCCTGGCTGCCATGGCTCAGCCAGAGCACTGTTCCCCTCTCTGGGCTCTTGCACCTCCCTGCAAGATGGGATCCACTCTGGTGGGCACCACAGAGGCCACACTTATTCATTCACTCAGCCAGCATGCACTAAACATTACTGTGTGCCAGACATTCTTCCTGATTCTGTGACTTTGACAGTGAACACAACAGCTGGAACCCCCTGCCCCTGAAGGCCTTGCAGCGTGTGTATGTAGGGGGCGATCAATAGAAATGTTACACAGTGGGTCTGGTGGAAGTGAGCTGTGGAGTAAAATCAAGCAGGCAGGGATGAGGGAGGTGCCAAGTGTGGATTACTGCCTTGTGAGAGGCGCAGAGCAAAAGAAAGCGTATCACCCATTTGGACACCAAAAGAGCGTTCAGGTGGGGAATGGGTAGGTGCCAAGGACCCGAGGCAGCACTGCTCTCAGCAGGCTGACAGGAGCCCAGATGGTTGATGTGCGAGGAGGGGGTGAGGAGCGGGAGGCAAGGCCAGGGAGCTGGGGAGCAGAACCAGATCAGCTGGTCTGTGGGTTCCTGGGGGAATTAGGTATTCCTCAGGGCGAGGCAGGGACACAGAGCTGCTGAGAGCCTTGAATGGGATGTGCCTGGCACACAGTATGTGCTCCTTGACAGCTGGCTCTTATTATTGCCCTTGCTACTCAACTGCTAGGGAAGCGTATTGGAAGTTATAAAAAAAAATAATAAGAAGTGAAGGGGTGTGAATTTTCATGAATTGACAGAACTTTTAAAAATACTTCCAAATTGTTAACTGTTACCTGTGCAAAGGTGGATTTTTATTTTTTCATTTTCTTCCTACTGCTCAGAGGGGCTAGAAGACTTGTCTGGCATCATTGTACAGTGCAAAAGGGGCAAAGCCCAGTGCCCTGAGTCCAGGTGGTGGACTGAGCCCTGAGGTTCTTGGATGGGATGGAGGGCAGAAGCTTGGGCTGCACTCAGGGCCTCCAGCATCACTGAAGAGAAAGGCCTGCAATGCACGGATATCGCTGTGAAGGACTCTGGGGTAAACACACAGCAATCCTCAGGCCAACCTGCCTCCAGGGCCAGGAAGTGTGGTGTACCCTGCTGCAGAAGTTGTGTCCATTGCATGGGTGGGTCTCCAGACCACCTGATCCATCAGCTCCACCAGGCTATGGGGATCCTTTCTTCTTCTGTCTCTGTGGCTGGAATCTTTATGTTGGCTCCACCTGAGGTGCCCATAGGTTTGCTAACACCATCAAAGCAGAAACCCCTTTCCGTTGAATGGAGGAGGGGAAGGCATGTCCGCAGGCGCGCGCGTGTGCACACACACACACACACACACACACACACACACACCCCTCAGCCAGAATTGGGTACCCTGCCCATTGCGGAAATGGTTGCTGACCAGGGTCTGGACCTTAACTGATGTAGAATGATGTGGGCGTGAGTATCAGAGGGCTTGGAAAAGACAGCCCCAACTACCATTCCTGCCTGTGTCTGTCCCTTGGCAATGTGACTTTTCTATTTCCCTCAGTAAGAAGTTGAATCTATGGGCTGTGGTGTGGCTCAGCGGTAGAGCCTTGCCTAACACGCACTACTAGGCTCTAGGTTCCATACCTGGTACTGGGAGGAAAAGAGAGAGAAGGAAAAGGAGGAGGAAACATGACAGTGATCTCAGTTTCTGGGTAGCTGAGACAGGAGGATCATAAGTTCAAGGCTAGTCTGGGCAACTTAGTGAGATCTTGTCTCAAAATAAAAACAAGAAATGTAGCTCAGTGGGCAAGTGTTTGCCTAGCCTGAATAAGGGCCTGGTTTCATTACCTGATACTGACAGGAAAGAAGAAATTGAATCTGTGTCTCATCCCAAGAACCTGCTACTTATACCAGAAGATAGGACGGCAGGGAGGGCAGTGAGGAAGCGTCCTGTACCAGGTCCTACCACAGACTTAGGGTGTCTGGTGGCGGAGCTTGGAAGACCCCCCCTCAGGAGCACCTGAGGGTACAGGAGCAAGCCGACTGCTGGTGGTCACGAGGCCTTGTGGCAGGAGAGCCACGGTACAGCCTCAGGATCACATGCTACGACAGTAAGTCTTTAGTGTTTATGCCACTCGCTGTTAGCAACCACTAGCCCATCATGGGGCGGGGGCAGGGGCGGGGGCTGCAATCATGACCATCTTATGCAGTCAGCTGCACCTACCACCCCCTCCATAGCCCTGGCAGGTGGGCTCGCAGTATACCTGCTCCAGCCAGGTATACATGGAGCAAGACTCAAGGGACAGAGGCAGGCTAAGCTCACATGCCAGCAAGGGATTGAGGAGAGTTGAAGCCCAGACCCAAGTGTGCCCTGATGCTGGGCCCCACTGCAGCTCTGGAGAGCTGCCAGGGCAGACTATGGGGACAGAGAGACATGGAGAGTGGCCAGGGCAGTCAGGGAGAGGTCTTGTTCTGGGGGAGCAGGGAACAGCGGGGAAGTACCCTGGCAGGAAGAGGTAGAGCAGAAAGTGAAAGGGGCCAGAGGCCCAGAATAGCTGTGGGTGATAGGGCGGGAGACTAGATGCTGCCAGAAAGAGAAACCTGGCGGCTTAGGGAGTGGCAGGGGCCGCATCCAGGGAGCGACACAGGTGTGGAGTGTATGGGCTCTGTGGGCCGGTTGTGTGGTGGTGGGGAGCTGGGGCTCAGGGCTGCACGGAGGCAGAGGGGCTTCACCGCACCCTCAGCAACACATGGTCTGTGACAAGTAGCCCCACTGGCCACGCCTACCAGGAAGCAGCCTGCCACTACTCCTGTCACCATCGTCTCCGGCTCCTGTTCAGTGGCTGTGCACACTGGCTCCAGTGTCTCTCAGCTGGGCTTCCGTCCAGGCTCTGCTGCCTGCTGGCAGTGTCACCTGAGGTCAGTCACGTCCCCTCTCTGGGACACCTTTTGTGAACATCACATTGTGGTGGTTTCCTGAGTGTTAGCAGAGCGAGGCTGGGTGGAGCCCGTGGAGCAACTTGGAGAAAGTGTTCAAAGAGTGTCCTAGCTGCCATTCCTTTCGACCCACGTGTGCGCACATGTATGTGCGCATGCGCGCGCGCATGCGCGCGCGCACACACACACATGTGGGCATGCACACACATAGGCACAGAAAGTCCCTCCAGAGGGGAAGCAGGGACCTTGGTCCTGGCACATAGCAGGTACTCAATAATTGTTTGTGGAATGGGCAGAGGGAAGGGAGGAGAGGCCTGACACCTGCTGCTGGTCCCAGATGTGCCCCCTTCTGCCTCTGGGTGGCTTCTGTTTTTTATCACACCACCTAAATTAGATTAGTTAAAAACACTTGCTTCCAGGAACAGGGAGGCAGCCTGTAAATTGCAGTGATCTCAGCTCAGGTGGCCCTAAGACACCTCTACCCCTACCCTAGGAAGCCCCAGAGCCAGCCTCTGTTGGCCTGGGCTGACGGTGGCAGCTCTGTGGATTGGAGACAGAGAGGGGAGATGAGAGGAAGCTCAGCAGGACAGGCTGTTCCCTGTCAAGAACACAGAACTCAATGTTCAGGGCTCAGTCCTGCAGTTCCCCCCTCCCCCAGGGGAAGTGCCACCAGCATCCAGGGTGGGGACCTTGGCCTTGGCTGGGGTGATTGTGGTGGCTCTTCTGATCTGTACAAGGAACCCCGCCTGCCTGCTTTCCAGGAACACTTCCTGCCTTGGGTGGCAGATGGCTTGCAGCTCGGGCCACGAAGGACAAGGGGCTCCGTCCGCTCAGCCTGTGCTGCGGGCTGTGCAGCTTCAGAGGCAGCACTTGCCTCTCTGGCCTTGGATTCCACAGCCACAAAGTGCTGAAAATAGAGCCCCACATGCAGGTGTAGTGTGCAGATTCACAGGAAAGTGTGACTCTGCTGTTACCATCAATCTTTTTTTTTTTTTCTTTTTTTTTTTTCTGTTTGGTAGAGCTGGGGCTGGAATCTAGGGCCTCCCACATAGGGCCTCCCACATGCTAGACAAATACTGTATCACTGAGCTACATCCTTTGCCCCTCAGTCACTTAAAAAAAAAAAAAAAAAAAAAACTTGGGGTAAAATTCACTACTTTAAAATGCTTAATTTGGGCCAGCAAGATGGCTTAGTGGTCTAAAGCACCTGCTTAGGCAAGCTTAGACAACCACAGGGACCGTGGTTCCATCCTCGGCACCACATGCTGTGCCAGCCCCACCCCAGGGCAGGTTGGGCTGGCCATACTATAAAAAATAAGTAAATAAAGTGCTTAATTCATTGGCATTTAATACATTGCCAATATTATACAGTCATCACCATCATTTGGTTCCAGGATGTTTTCATCACCAAGATACTTGTTAGCAATCACTGCCACACTAACCCCAGGCCCAGGAACCCCTCGTCTCCTTTCTGTCTATGTGGAGTCGCCCAAGCTGGACACTTCCCACACATGGACTCTGGCTTTCATGTAGCATGCCATGTTCCAGCTTGATCCACACGGGTAGCCCTGGATAAGGCCTCCATCCTATTAGTCCTATGACTCTTTTGGTCACTTTTCAAAAGTGCTTTCAGGAAGTCCTTATTGGGGCCTGGCGGGATGGCTCAGTGGTCTAAAGTGCCTGCTTGGGAAAGCTTGGGCGGCTTCAGGGATCGCGGTTCGATCCCCGGCACCACATGCTGCACCAGCCCTGCCCTCAGGGCGGGCTGAGCTGGCCATAAAAATGAGTGAATAAACAAACAAGGGTTCTGAAAAGTACAGGGGGCCCAGCAGGATGGCTCAGTGGTCTAAAGTGCCTGCTTGGGAAAGCTTGGGTGGCTTCAGGGATCGCGGTTCGATCCCCGGCACCACATGCTGCACCAGCCCTGCCCTCAGGGCAGGCTGAGCCGGCCATAAAAAAATGAGTGAATAAACAAACAAAGGTTCTGAAACAAGGAAAAAAATATATTAAAAAAAAAGGAAGTCCTTATTGAGGTCAAACATGATCAATCATAGTTGTTCATCTGAGATGTCCCATGCTGTAAGTTCAGACACGGGACACACCTTGGAAGCTACCACCAGACTAAGGTATAAGACATTTCTAGTACCAGGTCCCCTTGGGCCACCCTATCGCATCTCTGGGCCAGAAGTAGCCACTATTCAGATCTGATCATGATTTTGGACTTAGCTCTATGCTTCAGGAGTGGAACCAGACCATGGAGATTTTTCTGTCTGGACCTTCGCTGCCCCAGACGATGCCTGAGAGCCTCACCATGATATGCACAACCAAAGATGTTCTCTGTCATTGTGTCATTCCATTGCATGGCACTTTGTTCATCCATTGTCCCAACAGCAAACATTGAGGCTCCTCTGAGCCACGGATGACTCTGCTGTGCACATCTGTGGGGGGCAGAGGGTAGATCACACCTAGTGGGCCTGCTGGGTCCTGGTTGTTGGGACCTCGGGGTGAGCCCAGCCCATTTTCCGCGGACGCTCACTAATATCTATCCTCAGCAGGGGGGCCTGTATGCCCCTGGGGCTCAGCTTCTTGGACCACATTCAGCTCATCAAGTCCCTGCATGAGGGTTGACATCACTGTTTTTTTCTGGTGCTGGGAATTGAACTCAGGGCCTTTATACTGTCTGCCATTCTTTCATCTTTTATTTTGAGATAGGATCTCTTAAATCCCTAAATTTCCCAGGCTGAACTCAAACTTGCAATCTCTAGCCTCAGCCTCCAGGATGCTGGGATTAGGGGTGTGCGACGCCACACCCAGCTGTCATCATACCGTGATGAGAGAAAATTGCAACATAAATTTCTGCCCACACACTGAAGCAAATAGATAGCTATTTTCAAAGTGAATTTGTACAGCTGATAATGACAGCAGTAACCTCTTCTCTGTAGTTTCCACAGTGCAGGCCCTGGGCCAGGTTCAAGTGCTAACTCCCTGCATCCTCCCAACTGTCCCATGCTATCTTGTTAGCCTCATCTTACAGCCGTGGAAACTGAAGTACAGATGAGGCTAGGTGGGTGCGGGAGGTCACACAGCCGGCAAAGCATCTCAGTCTCAGGCTGAAGAACCCTAAGTCAGCCTGAGCTCTGGCTCTTGACTCCCCTGATACAAGGACAGCCATGTCTTGGGGTTCCTCAAAATGTGCTCTGGAGTTGCCAGCTATGCTGGGGTTATTATTCTTGACCTTCATCATGACCCCACAAGGTAGGATCTTATCCCCATTGTATTTATCTATCTATCTATCTATCTATCTATCTATCTATCTATCTATCTATTTATTTATTGTCTTTTTGAGACGGGGTCTTGCTATGCAGTTCAGACTGGCCTTGAGCTCACTTTTTTTTTTAGATAACACATTTATTTATTTATTTATTTTTCTTGTTTCAGGACTTTTGTTTGTTCATTCATTTTCATGGCCGGCTCAGCCTGCCCTGAGGGCAGGGCTGGCGCAGCATGTGGTGCCGGGGATCGAACCGCGGTCCCTGCAGCCGCCCAAGCTTTCCCAAGCAGGCGCTTTAGATCACTGAGCCATCCTGCAGGGCCCTTGAGCTCACTTTTGTAGCCCAGGTTGGTCTTGAACTTGCACTGATCTTCCTGCCTCAGCCTCCCAAGTGCTGGAATTACAGGTGTGGACCCATGCCTGGTTATTATCCCCATTTTATAGAGCAGCAAACTGAGGCCCTGAGCAGGAACTCACTTGGCTTACGTCTCTTGTTCAAGGTTGTATTTAGAAAGAGACCGGCCAGGCCCAGGACAACTCTGTATTGTGAGGAATGGCCTTTCCAAGGTAGCCTTGTCAACCTGGTCATGGCTGGGCTCAGCCATGGATGCATGGATAGGAGGTATGGCAGGAGCCTGGAAGGTCCAGGAGGAAGAGGCAGGGTATTTCTCCCTTTGTTCCCTTCATCTTAGCTACAGCAGGGACTTCCTGTGACAAGGCCATCTGCTGCCTTTACTATGCCTGCCCAGAGACCCTGCTCCCTGGTAACACTGGCCCATCTATTTTCCTGAAGGGAACCCCCCCCCCCACACCCATTGAACATACGGCAGGGCAGGGCTTCAAACTCAGTCATCTGACTCTAGAGTCTATATGGTTAACCGCTGGGCAACCCTACCATTCGCTGCTCATCCTTTGGTGTGCCGCAGCTGCGTGTGTATGCTTGCGTGCAGGATGGCTTATTTCCCGTTGTCTTCTAGAGCTGAGTGACAATACTGCCCATACTCGGCAAGGGAGAATTCAGCCCTAGGAAGTGCCCTGTCTGAGCTCCAGGTTGAGAAAACTTTCTCAGCTGGGGATGGTGTCACGAAGCTACAAGCCCAACACTGTGGGAGGTCGAGGCAGGAGGGTTGTAAATTCCAGCCCAGTTTGGGCAGTGTCGATGGAAACAGCCACATGGACCTTCTCATCTCTCTTGCACTTTGAATCATCTTTTTAAAAAGATGTACTAAATGACACATAAATAAATAAAAATCAAGTGGCTGACACAATCTGAGCAGCCCTCATTAAGCCATTTGCTGTGATTATTCATTCTGCAAATATTTCTCTAGCTGCCAGCAACCACCCTTGAGCGCGTGCAGTGGGATCTACAGCATGGATTTATAAGGAGGTGAGGTAGGGGTGGAGAGGCCTTCACCAGCGCAGCCCAGCCCAGCACCTACCAGCTTTGCGCTTGCTATAGGTTAGTTACCCTCTCAGAGCTTCAGCATCCTGAAAGAACATGGGGATCATATGTACAGCATCGTGGGCCAAGTGTAGAGCTGCAGGCCAGGTGTAGGGTGGACACCCTGGATGCGGCTGTAGTTATTACCAAGGATTGCTGTCCCAGGCAAGGAAGAGGGAGGACTTCTGAGCCCCTCAGCCCCCCTAGGGGGTCAGCCAGGGAGGTGGTCCAAAGAGGAGCCAGGAGTAGCTTCCCAGGCTAGAAATGGGTGAGGGCACTATGAAGGCTAGAGAATGCCACTAAAGAGAGACCCGGTCCCAGGGCCACCTCCCCCTCAGCCCCACGAGGCCTTCCAGCAACTTTTTCCAGCAAGTGCTTGAAGGAAGGGGCTCACTCCCTGGGGGAAGAGGTACAGCTTCCTTAGGTGCTCCAGGAGGGCACTGCAAGCTGGGGAGGGTAGGTAGGGAGCCACCCCCACCCCCCACACCTGAGGCATCACCTAGAGGAGGATGGGGGACAGGGTACTGTGCTGCTTGGGCCTCTCACCTTACCAGGCCAGGAAGGCAGGGCAGGATGGTTATGCATGCACCAAGGTGACTGTGCTGTGTTCTGGAGTTGATCCTCAGGAAACTCCTCCCTGGTAAACCTGGACATTAGCCAGAAAGGGCATCTGGAAGCTGGTATGTGACGGTGACACTCCCCCACCCCCCGCCCCCCAGCAAGCTGTGCGTCCACTGGGCCTGGCAGGACATCTGCCTTCCCATCTGTCCAGTGAGCTGTGTCCTTCAGGTCTGACAGGACAGGGGCTGTCAGAGAGGCAGAGGGGCCAAGAGAAATCGCTGTACCTTCTGGATGAGCCCCTAGGGAGGCAGCTCTGGCTCCTGCCAGGAGGGGGCGCTTTATTCATGACTCACACGGTGGGACTAGCTTTATCCCCTGGGAGCCCCTTGCCAGGAAGGCCCTGGTCAGGCCCCAGCTGCACCCCACCCAGGCCAGGAGACGGCTGGCCAGCCCCAGCCCAGCTTGGGAGAGGACTCAAGGCCAAAGGGACCTTGTTTCTGAAACAAACTAAATTCATGCTCAATGTGGTCACTGACTAGGGCACTTTGGCCAAATAAAACCTACAAGCCATCTGTCCCCCCAAAACTGCTCCCTGAGCCCCCATTCCAGGCTCCCTGCCCAGTGTGCCCCAACTTGGGGCCAGTGGAGCTGTGTAAGGGTCAGCCTGCGTAGGTGGCTCCATCTCCTTTCCTCTGAACTCCAGATCCAATCAGTCTCCATCTGGATTTCCCCAGAAGCTGGCCCCAGACAAAAACTGGTTGACCAAGACCTGTGGGTGGATCGCCCCATGGGTATCTGGATTGAGGCAAGAGGGCTAGAGATTTCATGTCCCCCAGGCCCAAAAGGTACCCTATCACCATCACTGCCAGGAAAACAAATCCCAAGAGCTTCTGGCCCTCTGGGCCATCAGGCACAGCTGGTTCCTTCTGCAGCTGGATGCTGTTCCTACAAAGCAGTGCAGGTGTGCTGCTGGCTCAGAAAGTTCCGAGGGCAGAGGCAGCAGGGTGAGGTCTGGCAAGGGGCCTGGGAAGAACATAGCACCTGCTGCAGCTGCCCGGGGCTCTGCACTTTGCCTTTAATTACTTCTGGAAAATATTTATCTCCATCCCGGTGGCCACCCAGCCTCTCGCCAGAATCCTTCAGGCCTCTTCGCCCCATAAGCCATTGTCCACTCCAGCACAGGGAGGGTCTCTCACGCACAGCTAAGCTGGCCCCACCCTCAGGTGGGCAGGCTGGTGCTCAGAGCTTGGGGAGTTGGTCCGTATTGTGCAGAGAGAGAACGTAGATAAATGGACCAGGGACCCCCCGCTTGTTAGTTATGGGGCTGAGAAACATACCACATGTCTAGGTCAATGACACAGAAGTGTGATGACGGATTGGAAGAGGTGTCAGAGCTTTGAGGGAATTAAAAGCAGAGCCCCAAAAGGGGTACCCCAGGCTGCCTTCCACTGATGACTCCTACATCATACAGCAAAGGTCCTAGGGCAGGGGCAGGAATGGCTGCTGGGAGCCATAGAAAGGGGAGACAGGTGGGGCTGGAGCGCTGAAGCTGAGGCGTAGGAGGGGTCACTGGCCTGGGTCCCCAGTGATGGCAAGCAGGGTGGGATGGGGTGGAGTGGTGCCAGCCCATGGCCTCTTTGGGGAGGGCCAAAGGATGCTCTGGAGAAGAGCAGGGTCAGGGGACTGGGTTCAAAGCTGCTGCAATGAGGGTCCTGGTAAGAGGACAGATAGCCTAGGCCTGGGTGGTGGCCACAGGGCAGGAGATTCACAACTTAGGATATGGCAGCAGGCCATGAAGGACCAAATGTGGGACAGGAACAATGAAGCCTCTAAGGGACATGTAGGCCGCAGGCTTAGCACTAGAACTGTCCATCCCAGGCCCCCTTCACTGAAGCCCCTCAAAACCACTGGGTACCTGGGCAAACATAGCTGGTGTGGCGTGTCCAGAGGGCCAGAGCCCTGGGGAGGGTAAAGTTCTGGGGTGTGCATGGCTGGGAGGTTGGGGTAAGACCTGGAGCCCTGCAGCCCTACCCTCATCCTGAGCCAGGTGCTCCGTTTGCTCTCCCTCCTGTGACGAGCGAAGGGGAGTGGATGCCCCTAGGGTGAGGTCCAAGAGGGGAGGCCAAGGGTGTGATGCCTTCCTCCCTGCTGTCCTCAGCTAACCCTGCTCAGAGTGAACCCTGCTAGGGTCCTTCCTGACCCTGCCTTGCAGGGCTAGGTTCCCATGGTCAAAATGAAATTGCTTCCCTGAGGTTGAAGAGAAGCCCCAGCTTGGGTTCCCAGCAGTGCTGTTCCAGAAAGCATTGGGACTGTACTGGGGCCGTCCCAAGGACGTCCTTCCCATTTCCAGGAACTTGGCCAAAGCTGTTTGCAGCTGCACAGAGAAGGAAAGAAAGGAAATGACGTGCAGGGAGATTGACAGCAACAAGTGGAGCCCACTGGGGCCCGGATCCTCCACGTGGCCTTTAGACCTTGAAATTTGAGGGGAGCAAAACAGATAGAAGCCCTATTAGGCAACTCCATGGTCCGAGGTTGCATCCCTAAGTGGCCTCTAGGACAGTCCCAGCATCTTCTTTTCTACCCTGATGAAGGAAGTTCCAGGGGCTCTCAGGGACCAGCCAGTGCTGTGCGGCGTGGGGGGGGGGGTAAGGGGGCAGGGGTGGAGCTTAGCTTTAGCTTCTATCACCAGCTCTGCCCTGTGGCCTAGGGTACCCCTGCCTTGCCCAGCCCCCCATCCTGGTCTTGGTTCCCCAGCTGGTGGACTCTGGAGTTGGCAGGGGCAGTCAGGTGCCCTGCGTCCCTTCTATTTCCTAGCCCCCTTACTTGTGCTTGCTGCTCTGCCCCCAGGTACCACATGAGTTCTCTCTGGACCCAGGTGGCTCCTACCAGTGCCTGTCTCATGGATTCTGTTGCCAAGGGCCGTATCTTGGCAGGGCTGTGGAGTCTCTAAGTGTGTTTGCCATTTCTGAGCCACAGCTGAAAGTCAGCACTGAGCACAAAGAGATGCAGGAGCGGAGCCTGGGCCGGGCTTCTCAGGACAAGGGTGTCATCATTCCGGGAAGCCTGCCTCCACAGAGGCCCATTCCCTCCCCCATTTGCATAGGCACAGCAACAGGAGGCAGAACTCCCATTGCCTCATCAGTACAGGCTGGGTGGGTTAGGCCGGCACAGGGCTCAACCCCCAGAGTGAGCGAAGTCCCAGCTGCGCATTCTGCCTGGCACCAGATGGACAGGTTTCAGGACACATGGTACTGAGGCTGTCACCAGGTGTCCATGCATATCAGACACCCAAGCAGCCCAGCTGTCCCCAGGGAAGAAAAGGGCCCATCACTGGTGACAGCTGGGTATTGCACTAGGGTCAAAAGGCTGCACACTGCTGTGCACTCTCCTGCTTCCCAGAAGGGACCGGGAGACTTTCTTCTTTCGGGAAGTGTGCCTATCCGCTACCTGGCCCCTCTGGCCCCTCCCAGTTTCCTCCTGGCCCTTTCCAGTAAGCTGGGGTTTAAGCAGGAAGCTGTTTCCTGGATGCCTCTCACCAGGTACTGGACTGGGATGGAGCAGTGCACAGAAGCCAGGTTAGGGGCTACACCTCCCCAGAGGCAGTTTGTGGGGCCCTGGACCTCCAGGCCACGGCTCCCACCTCTGCAGTAGGGGAACATGTGATCCCTCCCAGCAGAAGAGAAAGAAGGGAAGGCATCAGAGAGAGGAAGGGGTATCCTCTGGTGCTCACAGGGCCTTGGGTGGCAAGCTTTGGCCTCTTTAGGATGGCTGTTTAGAGAGAAGTCAGTTAGCTGGTGTGAGATTCACATCTATTATCACAGCACTTGGGATGCCGAGGCAGGAAGATTATCTGAGCCATTTAGCAATTTAGAAAGATCGGAGAGAGAAGGGGCAGAGAGAGAGAGAGAGAGAGAGAGAGAGAGAGAGACAGAGAGAGAGACAGAGAGAGAGACAGAAAGAGACAGAGAGGGACAGAGACACAGAGACAGAGACAGACAGAGATAGAGAGACATAGACAGAGACAGAGAGACAGAAAGAAAAAAGAAAAAATCTTGGGATGCAGCTCAATGGATGGCACATCTCCTGCCTGACAAATGTGAGGCCCTGAGTTAAAAAGAAGAAAGAAAGAAAGAAAGAAAGAAAGAAAGAAAGAAAGAAAGAAAGATGCTGTCTTTTTTTTTTTTTTTTTGTCTTTTTGAGACAGGGTCTTGCTATGCAGTTCAGGCTGGCCTTGAGCTCACTTTTGTAGCCCAGGCTGGTCTCGAACTCGCACTGATCCTCCTGCCTCAGCCTCCCGAGTGCTGGGATTACAGGCATGCGCCACCACGCCGGGCTAAGATGCTGTCTTGAGATTAAAAAAAAATTAAAAACAGGGCTGTGGACATATGTAGCTCAGAGCAAAGGCCCTGGGTTCAATTGCTACTCTGAGGACAGGGCTGGTTTCATATTCTGTGAAGCTGCAACATTATGGTGGTTGGGAGTCATACCTGCCCAGGACCCCTGAGGACAGCCAGAGCAGGTCATGGATCCTGGCTGACCACATGCTGGCCTTGCACTCTAAAGAGGCCCCTTTGCCTCTGTGAGCTTGGTTTTTGCATCTGTGAAATAGGACTCGGCCATCCTATCTGCTCCTTGGGGCTAAGGTAGGGCTGTGCAGAAGGCCTGGGAGGAGGGCTACTGCCCTGGAAGTGGTGTGAGCCCACAGGGGACATTGGTTCGATTCCTCAAAGGCTCCTGTGCCAGGGGCTGGGTACAGATCAGCCTCCTGTGCTGTGTCTACTGAACCCCTTGAGGAGGCCAGGAGAGGCTTCCTGGAGAAAGGGCCATGGGAGCAATTCTCAGAGCTGGTGACCAGGACAGCTGGATGGGTCTGGAGTAGAAGGGGAACTGGGGATGGCGAGCCTCACAGTCTCTGCCCCACCTCTTAGAGCCCCAGAGCCCCCAAGGCTCCCGGCTCAGACCCCACCCCCAAAGAGCTGCCCCCATGCAGGCTGGGGAGACAGCAATGCAGAGCAGTGGGACAGCCTGGTGGCTGGACTTATGCCTTCTCCATGGTCACTGCCTTCCCTCCCTAGAATACCTCTTTGGTCTGTAACACACAACTGTTCGCTCTTATTTTTCTATGCAAATAATGTTTAAATGAATGAAAAATGGGGTTGTGTTTTTCTGATTCTTACAATCTGCTTTTTCCTGTAACGATACCCTGTGGTCATTTCCCCAGAGGAACTAATACCTGAATCACCATTTTAATGTAAGCTCAAAGATAGGATGGGCCATGGTATAGACAGTGGTAATGAATTTAACCAAGTCTGTGATTTCAGCAAACATTTCCTGAAGCTCAAGAAACAAGGGCCCAGAGCCTTGGGCTTTGAGTTCTCACCCTGATTCTGCTTCCCAGTCGAGAGCTAAGTGATGGGACAGATGATTGGACTTTTCTGTTTTTCCCTGGTTTCCTGAGTGCTGGGGAGCACAGCAGTCCTTGCCGGTCCTTTTGTTGGAGTTCCCTTGGTCGCACGTGAAACCTTAAGCACAGTGCCCTGCAGACAGACAGGAGATGGCACATCTACAGCACCTGTCAGGGGGTGGCTTTTAATGGCTCCAAGAGCAGGGCCCTGAATTCCCGGTCTGGGGAGTGATGAGTTCATACCAGGTGGCCACGAGTGACCTCACAAGGGGCAGGAAGAGGAATGGGCAGGGGGAGGAGGGCTCACAAGAGGGATGACCACAGCAGGCAGAGAGGCAGGAGGGTTGGGGCCCTCGCTGGTCCCTCTTGCAGAAAATATCCATTCCAGTGGGCTGGTCTTTGATTTCCCAGAATTCTCCATTACCTGGGTGCCTCAGTCTAAAGAGTCACAGCATTCTGGGGAGACACCCTCTGGGAGAAATCATACTCAAGTGTCCCTGAAATGCCACTGCCACCACCTCTGTGTCATCCTAGATTCCCTTTCCATGTGCTCTGCAGGTTGCTCCCATAAGGGTCGCACTGGGGACAGAGACTCCCAGGATGGGTGGACAGACAGGTAAAGGCCCAAGCCCTGCATACCAAAAGGAACCCTAGTAAGAGGGTAAGAAAGCCCCTGCCTTGTCTCTAACTGTTCCAAAATCCCCAGCACCAAAATTCCCCAGCCCTGGGGATGGCCAGGAACAGCTGCGTCCCTGTGGCATGGCCCAGCTTGGGGCTGTCACACAGCTCTGGCCAAGCTGTAACTCTGCTCTGGGCACCTGCCTGCTCAGCACTGCTGTGCCCAGGCTGGGTGTATTGAGCCTGCCTCAGCCCTCTCTGGGGGCCCTGGGGTCTCCTCTCTAGGATGCTCAGCCACTCTGAGCCTCTGTTCCCTGGGACCTGGGGATGATGTGTCTGTTCCATGGAGTGCCACATGGGATGATCATTTCAGCAGGTCAGAGTGAGCCGGGACATGGGCAGGCTCACCCGGCCTAGTAGAGGCCCTGGGCCCCTACACAGAAGGGCACCAGATGAGGGAATGAGGGTGCACACCTGGCACCAGGCCAAGCTCTAGAAAGCCCACTTCCGAAGCACCCACCCCACCCCACCCCACCCACCCAGGCTGCCTTCAGTCTTGGTGCTCTATGAGTGAGGTTTCCTCTGAGCTCTTCGCCTCCCTGCCCCCTAGAGCCTCACTACACTCACTCCTCAGCTCTTCCTCAGAAAACCCCTGAGTCACAGTCTGCGGAGGCATGCAGGAAAGGTGACTCAGGGGGATCTTCTCAGACTCCTTGATGTGATAGCAAGGAGCAAGTGATTAAGTGAGGCTTCGAGGTCAGTGACATCACCTGACCTCCGACCTGCTTCTGAGCTGGGCTGCTGACTCAGGGGTTTCCAGATCCACCCCACCCCAACCACCCCACCCCAGAATTGCAGGCAGCAGGCGCTGCTGTCTCCTTCATTGATTCACTTCTCTCTGTCCATTCATGGCAGTGCTAGATTGGATTGATTGCTGGTGGCTCATTCTGGGTCTAGCCCTTCATTCATTAGTAATAAGTTCAGAGGCCACTTGCTACCCTGCCAGGAGCCTTCTCCCATTCAGTCCTCTCAGTACCTGACCAACCCAATATGCAGGGAGAGAAACTGAGATACAAGGAAACTCAGCACTCCTATATTCTAGGACTTGAACCCAGCCCAACTCTTCTCCCAGAAACAAAAAAAAGCAAAAACTGGTGCTGTCCTCAAGAGCAGTGCCTGCCCTACTAGGGGGGTGGGGAGCAGTCCTCAGGCCTCCTGCAGCAGTTGTCACCACATGCAAGTTAAATGTTACCTAGGTCAGCCATGTCCCCAGGCTGACGCACGGGGATAGGGACCTGAGCCAAGCACATGTCCCTCTGCCCAGTGCAGGCTTCCTCCTACTGTCCCTTGGAGTTGTGTAGGATCCAAGCATGAATCTCAGAAAATGTCCAAGGATTTATGCGCCAGGTCCCAATGGCTGAACTGGCCCTGTCTCAACTGTCCCGCCTCTGTACTTGGGGTCTCTCTGCTCTTTCTCTGGAATCCAGCAGAAGACTCAACCTTTCCATTTACCCCTGGAGACAAACCTCACACACAGAGGTGCCAGGAGAGGAGGGTGCCAGGGTTCAGGAGGCAGAGGGCAGAGGCTGCGGCTTCAGGAGGGCTGCGGGCTTTGAGGGTGTTGCCCTGCGGAATCCAGAATCCCGCAGGGTGGGTTTTCTCCCTGGCTTTTGCTGCTTGACGGTGAGCACAGCTTCAGCTTTGTTGCATGGGCTGCTTGGTGTGTGGGCTCCTCCTGGCTTCAGCCAGGGAAGACTCCTGGGGTGTCACCTGCTGGGGAAGTGACAGAACTCTGAACTGAGTTCTTGGCTTGAGATTCTAGTAACTTGTGGTAGACTCCATCCAGGGCTCCTGCTCTTCCACACCTGCAAGCCAGGCTCCTCATTTAGACTTTCAGTTTCTCACCCAACTTCCCCTGCCCTAGGCTGTGACATCCCCTGGGCTGGGAGACAGTGAAGTCCGCTTTCACAGACTGGAGGTCCTTGAGAGCCCTGCAGTCCTGCTCCCTTCCATGTCCCAGCCAGCCAAAGGTCCTGCCCCTGTGCCAGGTGAGCAGAAATCCTGATCTGAGCTTGCGTTGTGTTTGAGTCTTTCCGTTTATCATCTGGCCTCTAGTTGCAGCTTTATTATTGGCCTTCGGGATTTTTCTTTTTCTTTTTGTTGGTACTAGGAACGAGAATCTAAGGCCTCACACATGCTTGGCAAGTGTTGTGTCGCCGAGCTACAACCCAGTCCCTTTAATTTCTCATTTTGAGATAGGTCTCCCTAAGTCACTAAGTTACCAAGGCTGGTCTCATACTTGAAATCCTACCTCAGCCTCCCCTCCATAGCTGGGATTGCAGATGTGTGACCTATACTTGGTTGTTTTATTTATTTATTTATTTATTTATTTATTTATTTTTTGTCTTTTTGAGACAGGGTCTCACTATGCAGTTGAGGCTGGCCTTGAGCTCACTTTTGTAGCCCAGGCTGGTCTCGAACTCGCACCGATCCTCCTGCCTCCGCCTCCCAAGTGCTGGGATTACAGGCGTACGCCACCACGCCCGGCTTGGTTGTTTTATTTAAATACGTAATTTAGCAGTGGAGAGTTGTCCCTTGTTATATGTGAAGGATTGCATCCAGGACCCCGCCCCAGAAACCCAAATGCCAGGATGCTCTGCAGGTTGAGGTGCAGCGCAGCTGGCACTTGTGGGGCCCTGGGTTCCATCCCCTGCATGCAAGGAACAAACAAAATGCTTGGTTTTCTTACATAAACTGGAATACTATTTGCATAGGAGCCTACGCACACCTGTACGCTTGAAATCACTGGGCTACTTAAAATACCCAGCACAATGTAAATGCTATGTAAATAGTTGTTACATGGTATTTGAGGGGAGTAGTAACAGGAAGAAAGTCTGAAGATGTTCAGGATGGATGCAAATACTTTCTCGATTTCCATCCACAGTTATTTGAATTCATGATGTGGATTGGGAGGGCCCAAAGGTATCTATTTTACTTAGTCTTGTCAGCTCTATGTCATCCCTAACACTTCAAATGACACAGCCAGGCTCTGGGAAATGGCCCCCTTGGGACTTCATTTAACTTGCACACTGCCAGGAAGGGACTTCACTGACTTCAGGCAGATGAAATGCAGAGGGCAGTGCCGCCTGGGAGGGATGCAGGATGCTTGCATGAGTGGGGACTGCAGCTGGGACCCCAGGGTGGGCTCAGCCAAGGGGCCCAGCATCCTGGGAGCCCAGCCAGCACATCATCCTTCCCTTTCCCGGAAGTGGACTCATGGCCCTGGGGACCCACCTGATGGGCAGCGTAACACTGGGTGTGGCCCTTCCTTCTAGGAATAAGCCTGAGATTTCCTTCACGGAAGTGGGCAAGGCCCTGCTATAATGCCCCACCTCCCCTAGCAGGGCCAAGGACTTTGTGCCCTGGCACATCACCTAGGCCCAGTGCAATCCATTACAGAGCACTAGGTAATGTGGGGACCAGGTTTGCTGCAGTGGATGTACAGCCAGAGCTGAGAGTGTCCAGCCTCTGAGCAGCTCTGGGATTGGAGTTCCCTCTCTGGTCCTTGCTTACTTCCTATGTACAATGGTGCCAATAACAGTGCCTATGGGGTCTGGTAGGGGTGAGGCACCCTGTAGTAAAGCACTTGGTGTATCTTCTGCCAGCTTCTCTAGGCCTCAGCTTCCTGGGAGATGCCAAAGCTCCCAGTCCTTGGGCTTCTGCCCTCTACCTGCCCACTTGATCTTGTGCTGGCATTAGATGGCCCTATTCTTGTTGGAGTTTCTGTGGCTTCAGGCTTTGCCCTATGACCCTAACATCATTAGGCCTCAGACCCATATATCATCCTCAGGAGCACAGGGGCAGGGGAAAGATCTTTCTTCTCCAGGGTCTCTATTTTATTGGGGGGGGACCTTCCCAGGTCTCTTCTCTCCTCAAAATTCTCCTTCTGTTTATAGCTCATCAGCCCATATAGGGTCATAGCTCACTCCCTGGACCACTCACTGTCTGGCAAGAAGGCAGGATGACTGGCTTCTCCTTAGGGTCTGGGCCTAATGTTTCATGTTTAGAAGGGGGGCTGGTCTGTGACAGAGAGGAGCATGTGATCACTGAATAGGCATCTGAGGGTTTCCCCACTAAGGAGAAACAGGTACAAAAGCTACTTGGGCACAGCTGAGGAGCTAGACCTGCTTTTCCAAGCAGCTGGCATTTGAGCAAGGTTTCAGTGGATACGTAGGAGCTCACCAGGCACAAGCAACAACATGTGCAAAGGCCCTGGGGTGGGCAGCAGCAAATGCCAAGGTGATGACGGAAGTGTGGAGGCCAGGCCGGGCTGAGACAGCTGGAGAGGGAAATGGGGAAGGGGGTCAGCTGCCAGGCTTGGGGCTTGGGCTTAACTTTGACGGGATTCCTTAAGCCCAAATCTTTCCAGTGCTACCTTTGCACTTGACATGGCCAAGCATTATTGCTTAACTAATTTACTTAAGATCCAACACTGTAAAAAGCTAATTTCAATTTTTTACTTATTTATTTATTTATTTATTTTTTTGTGGGACCAGGGTTCGAACTCACGACCTTGCACTTGCCCAGCAGGCACTTGTGCCTCAGAGCTATCTCCCCAGCCCTGCTAATTTCAATTTAAAAGGCCACACCATAACCCTGCCACCTCTTCATCTTGGCTTGTCCTAAACAGCATGTAACTAAAAGGAATACGGTGAAAAATAAACGAAAGAGTTGATTTTTCACTCTGGTTACAGAGGTTGGCCTGGAAAGAAATGGTGACTTTTTTTTTTTTTTCAAATATCAGAGAGTAGCAGTGTTTGAAAGACCAGGCAAGGTCTCCGTGGGGCTTTTCCTTTCACTCCTGGGATCAGAGGCATTTGAGGTTGAGTGTACTTTTCTTACTGGGGAACCTAGGTGGGGTGGATATCCCGGAGGGGCTTTGTGGCGTGTGCTGTGGGAAGGTCTGAGGATAGCAACACCAGTTCCAGACCTCCCAGGCTGCTGCCCCTGTCCTTGCAGGGTTTCTATGCCAGTGTAGGAGATGAGGATGCCAATTAGAATCCTAACCCCTGCTACCGGAGGGCAGGTTACACTGCCTCCCCCTAGGGACGCAAGGCAACCTGCTCTGGATCAGGGAAGGGGATGCACTTTGGAAGAACAAGGCAGCAAGGAGAGACGGGAGAGAGGAGCTTGATGCCTTCTTTATATTCCACATCTGCCCTGCATACCTTGTAGCCGTTCTCCGTACATGAAGCACCTCACAGCCCTGGGGCTTCGCCAGACTTCATTCTTAGACCCATCCCTGATGACGCCGCCTGCGGCCTCTCTGCAGGGTCCCCCTCTGCACCTGCTCAGTTCGGTCCATGAGGGTCCTGCCCCTGCCCTGACAGCACAGATCGGACACTCTGCACATGCAAGCCCACCTCTTCTTTTTCTAAGCACCCTCCCCACTCCCTCAAGGGGTTCGGCCCGTGCGCTGTCTCCGCTCACTGCAGCCTAAGCCCTGAGAGCCTCTTCCCATGGCCATGCCTCCTAGTTGTTCCTCCTAGGCGTGATTTCTAGCTGAGTGCAGCATGCTGAGCTGGTGCACAAGGAACTGGTAAGGCCAGAGGCCATGGGCACCCAAAGCCACCAGGAGCTTGGGCTGGTCACACTGGAGGTGGCGGCAGCAGGGAACAGTGGAGCACGGGAACGGCCAGGAGCCCAGTCTGCACAGTGGGAAGAGCCTCTGAGGCCTGCTGGTCCTGCAGGTTCCAAATGGCAAGGCCCAGGGCTGTGTTTGTATATTTTATTTTTTCTGAGACAGAGGTCATCTTGCTACATAGTTCATGTTGGCCTTGGACTCATGGTAATTCCTCCTTCAGCCTCCCAAGTGCTAGAAGTACAGATCTGCATTACCATGCCTGGCTCAGGGCTGTTAAGATCAAAAGAGCTACATTTGGCCAAGTCATGATTTCTATTCGAACTGAGCAATGGCTCTCAGTAGCTTAACAATATCTGGCAGGGTAGTATAGGGAGCTCCCCTCCAGAGGGCCCTGAAGAAGAGAGTGGCAGCGGTGATGGTGTCAGTGGGCTCAAGAACCGTGTCTGATTTCCACCTTGTGTGACCTCCCTGCACTGGGGAAGCCAGGGCCCGGGGGGGCAGGGCCTGTGCACAGAGCCATCTCAGGAAGGAGGACGCCCAGGCACAGCCTAGGACTTAGGGTATGGTGCCTGTGCATCCTTGCCTGCCCCACCACCCAGGCCTGTGGTTTGGGGCAGATCTTGTCCCCTGTGTGCCTCAGCTTCTTCTCACTGGGGTGGGGGACAGGGAGGATTAGGGTCAGTGCTCAACAAAGGCTTGTGACGAAGTCTGTGGGAGGAATGAGCAGGAGATGACAATGACGTGGTAATCGTGATGGTGAAGGTGATGACTGGGATGACAGTAGTGACAAAGTGAGGAAGATGAAGGAGAGGAGGACAAGCATGAGGATGGCAGTGAAGACAGAGAGGAGAAGATGCTCGAGCAGCTGAGGAGGAGGTCTTGGCAGTGCTGGTCTCCTGATCCCTGCCCAGGCTCTGGAGCCCAGGAGGGCATCAGAGACCAGGGCGCCAGGTTGCCCAGAAGTCCCACAGTGCCTCAAGGTGACGAGGGTCCCTGGAGACCTGCCACCTCCATCTTGCTCCGGGTGAAGGTAGGGGCTGACTGCACACAGATGCTTTGGGTCTGAACTTGGGATTTCTGGGAGGGGAAGCAGGCTCAGCCACGAAGTGAAGTCACTTACTTGCAGTCGCATGGGAAGTAGGCTGTAGAGCAAGTGTCTGGTCCCAAGTTGCCTGTGTCGTGTGGGCTGTTACAGCTTGTGTCTAAGTGCCCCCCCCCCAAAGCCTCATGCGGTCATCTGTGAGGCTTTCTCAGAAGTGGCTGGGTCTAGAGTATGTGAGACTGAGATTGATTCCTAATGCAGTGCCAGGATCAAGGGCACTAGGACTAAGGATGGCAGTGCTACCTGCCCTAAGTAACCTGGATAAGATAAAAGGAGTAGAAAGGGCTCTGTGTCTCTTGCTTGCTCTGCTACCTTCTGACAGCCATGCAGTGTTTCTCCTCTGGGAGGCCTGTCTGCTGTGCCACCCTGCCTTGGAGTCAGCTGAGCAAGGCCCGAAACCTTTACAAACTGTGAACCTCTTCAACTTTGGGTGTCGGTATTTTGTCTCAGCAATTAGCAGAGTAACTAAGACATGGGCATGCACGCATGTATACACATATGCATATGTGTTTCCATGCCCGAGCTCAGTCCATCCTCCAACAACCCCACCACAATGATTCCTTCGTTGTCCCCATTTGATAGACGAGGCACTCGTGACCCTCGGCCACGCTGCTCAGAAGCAACAGAGTTGGGCCCTGAACTCTGAAGCTGGAGGCTTATAGAGCCACAGGAACAGAGTCTGAGAAGCCAGGCTGTGTCCAGGGCCTGTGTCCTTCACCTCTCAGGGACGGACAAGTGCCACACCTACCCTGGTGCTCCACTGCCCTGGCAGGGTCCTCTACCCCCACCAAGTGCCCAGTGGGTTCCCAGGAAATGCTTGGAGCTTGTCCAGCCTGTGTCTTCCTGAGAAGCCACTTATCTCTCACACTGAGTTGGCTGCAGCCTCTTCCTGCCAATCTGCCCAGGCACCTGCCAGATGTCTGGGGTATAGTATCACTGCCCTGACCTTGGTGGCTTCTATCGCTAAGAGGATATGACTTCCATCACTGCTCCCTGGAGGCCTCCATGGGCCAGGAGTAAGGGCTGGCTGCCCCTGCGGTGTGTTTACTCCACAAACCCTGCTGGAACACATCACAGCTTCAGACACTGCACCAGGCAGCAGGGAGTAAATAAGCCAGACAAATCCCAGGCCTTGAAGCAGACCTCCCTGGCCAGTGAATGATGAAGTACTGAGTGTCACACAGATAAAAAGAAAGCCAGGAGGGGAATGAACCAGCCTGTGAGGGGAAGAAAGGGTCTGCAACTGTAACCTAGAATGTGAGGGAGCCAGGTGTGGTGGTGCACGCCTGTAATCCCAGCACTTGGGAGGCTGAGGCAGGAGGACTGGTGTGAGTTCAAGACCAGCCTGGGCTACAAAAGTGAGCCCCAGGCCAGCCTGAACTGCATAGTGAGACGCTGCCTCAAAAGGAAAAAAAAAAAAAAAAAAAAAAAAA
>PVJA010018469.1:0-39909 GCA_004027025.1 Myocastor coypus | reverse complement strand
ATAGAATCTGTAACAGCAACTCAGCCTCCTGCTGCTGCGCATTCCCAGCAAGCATCCCGCCTTCTCTGTTTACATTATAACTTTTCTGCCTGCACTTATTTTTATTTTAATTTTCTGTCACTTTAACAAAAACCAGAGCCTCTTCTTTTAATGTTTTGTACACAACATGTTCATTTTGATAAGATGTTCTTTCCTATCCTCTTTTAGCTTGCCTTTCCTTGTTTAGAGTTCTGTATCAGAAGTTTCTAATATTTCTCCCTCTTTTTTTTTAAAAGAACTTGTCCCTGTCTTGCTTTATTTGTTTGTGTGAAATTTAGTTTGAAAGGAGATCAGAGAGAGCAGGAGGGGTTTGTAATAAGAGAATGACCGAATGACCCAAAGGCTGATTATCTATCATTAACTGGAGACTCGGTGTACCCAAATTACCAGGGAGACCTCAGTCTGCCGGATCCTTACCCAGCCAGAAAGACTAGCATGGAATGCACTCACTGAAACTGGCTCATGGCATTGCAAATGAGGACACTCTGCTCACACACATTTTCTTAAAGAGTTTTCCTTCAAAACTCAGCTACAGTTGAGGGAATAAATTTACTAGCTTCTGAGATGTTGTACACAGGTTCGAAAAAAAAAAAAAAAAAAGAAAGAAAAGAAAAACACTCCACCCAAAGACTAACCCTAACGTTTCTGTAAGTAACTTTTACGCGTTCTTTCGTTAGGAGCAAAATTGCAGTTAATTGTCTAAGCTCCAGAGAATATTGAGAAATGAAGCTAAGCTGCTTTTGATCTGCTCATGCTGCTAAACCCAAGCCTTGTAAAAATCGAGGTTTGCCATTAATATTGACAATAAAAGTGTTTCTTTTTGTTAACCTGAAACCTAACCACCCTGGCTTAAGTCCCTTGTCTATAACCAAAGACTCTAGAAGAATGTAGAAAAGGTTTGGAGGGAACTGTTTGAGCTGAAGAAATCCATTCATGTAAATTTGCAAAGGAAACTGGAGAACAGAATTTCCCAGGAATGTGAACAAGACCAGAGTTAAGATTGGGAATGCACTGGGGCCTCAAGTGGCAAGCAGACTTTCCAGTCATCTGAAGGCTTTCTCCACAGCCCCACATTTTAAGCTGCCATTTCCATTCCCATTTTGTTCTGAACATAGGACTATATTGCATACTGTAGCCAAAGTATATCACTTACTCTTGTCTTAGAGTAAACTAGGCACTCCAGCATTTATTTCCTCTTCTGAATTGTGGATTATTTCCTCCCAGCTTATGAGAAATATTTCTTTTTCAGTATTTGTCCTTTATTTTTAGCAATGCTGGGGAATGGAACCCAGAGCCTTACACATGTGAGGCACACGTTGTACCACTGAGCAATGAATCTGGCCTTGAAAATATTTGTGTGTATAATTTGTTTAAAACAATAATGTGGGTGAGTATCTAACACGAACCCTGTAAGATGTGTTCTGTGCCACTTTTATTTAAAACTCTATGTTCATTACACAGTACCAAAGATTAGATTTACCATGCCTCTTAGGACTAGTATAATAAAACTAAAAACAACCTCCATGTAGCTACAGGGTGCTGCTTTTGGAAGCTCACTTTATGGCTTATCTTATGTTACCTTTAGCCTGTATTTACAGACTTGGGTGCCAGTTGGAGCATTTAATCCTTCCTTATCAATGACAGTTCTCCAGAAGAGCAATACATCTACCACTTAACATGGGGATCTGACCATTGACTCTTTGGAGAAAATGGAAATTCTGCTCCTTTTGGTGCTGAATATTAAGATTTTTCTTAATAGAATTAAGATTGTACCTGTAGGTCATTCTTTCACACTAGTCACAGGTTCAGAAATGGAGAGGGGGAAAAGAATACTTAAATCAAAACAGTGATGGAAAATGAATTATAAGGGAAGAAACAAAAGCAGAACAGAGGGAAGGAAGGAAGGAAAGAAGGAAGGAAGGAAGGAAGGAAGGAAGGAAGGAAGGAAGGAAGGAAGGAAGGAGGAAAAGGAGAGGAAAGTGCGCAGGTATTTTGCAGGTCCTGATTGTCCCTACTGACATATTTCTTAATCAAAGGTGGACAGGAGGATTCATAAAATCAATCAACCCTTCCATGGTCATCACTGCCGCTGGACCAGCCCCTCCCCGCTCCATCTCCACAGACCAGCTCTGGGTGGAGAACAGGAGGGGAGAGGACTGTCTCCCACAACCTTACCCACACACCAAATCCAAGAAGAAATTGCTAGCAAGGAAAAAAAAACCACATAAAAGTCAAAGGCAGCTTTTTATGCTTTTCATTTTTGAAATAGACATAAAAGCCCAATCTGAACACGATTCTACTTTGTAGATGTGTACTTTGAACTATTATCTCTTGCCCTGTCTGTAAACAACTATTTCTCAGAAGGAAAACAAAACAAAAAAAAAAAAGGGAGGAACTGCAAGATTACAGAAGGAGACCCTTGCCGCCACTTGGACGACACGCCTTGTTCTAGATGTCCTAACATTCTGGGACAAGTGGCTAACGTGGAAGATGACTCAGTCCCACCCTAGTAGAGAAAAGAGCAGTCATCAGCGTCACATGAAGCCCTGTCCTTGGTACAGGTGGGGCTGAGGTTACACATGCAAGAACACGTTGCTTTCTTCTGTCCCCTCCTGGCTACGCTCTTCTGTCTGGGGTTCTTAGCATGTGCTGAAGCTCTCCTTTCTATACTTATTTAGGAGAATGCTCAAAATCATTTCCACTGCTTTGTTTAGAGAAACAAGGTAAAAAGAGGTTTGAAAGATGAAGGGAATTGAGCCATAATTCCTGTAAATATAAAATGTGTGTTTATGCCCTTCTGGCCTGGTTCTTTTCAGATCCAGTTTATTTTGAGTTCTCATGAGCAAATCACAAGACACAAAATTGCCCCTGCTTTTGAAATAATAAATACCTCCAAAAGATCTGTATTTTCCTTAAAAACAGACTGAAGTTTAAAAAAATATTTAGTTTAAACTAGATTGATTTCTAAAGTAATATCTCACAAGACCAAAACGCTTTGCAAGAGAATGCTCAGCCTTTCTAGTGCTCTTGAATAGTTTCCAGGGGAAGTGGTGGTGGGAATACAGCACAGACAAGAAACATGGGCGCAAAGTACATGCTTGAGCCGGGCTCTGCTTGTTTGGCGGGAGCAGCTGTGATGCATGGCCCAGTAGGTGCGCCACCAACTCTAAGCGGGAGTTGGGCCACAGACTCGCAACCACTCCCTGAACCCGGGATGCCTCCCTGTGAAGCGAAATGCTCTCCAGACCCGAGGAGGCTCCGCACTTAGCCTTCACCCCAGAAAGAGAGATTCGGTCTCTCAGTAGGATTCCTCCCAGGATTCCCAGGGCCACCCTCAGTCAACACTGCTGCAGTTCCCTGAGCCCTCCAGAACTCCCGACTATGTTTCTTTCGGGGAGCAGTGTCCTAGAGGCCACAGTAATACAGCCCAACAGAGGGATCCCTGTGCTGCTCTCTCAGCTGAGCTGTGCATCTGTCTCCTTCTGTGCCTGTATTGTCAGCATCTTCCTCGTCTCTATCCTGGCTGCTACCATTAGCTTCATTTGTACCACGCTCCTACACACAGGACACTCATCTGGGGACAGACTTCAGATGGCCTCTTAGCCTTTAACTTTCCAAAGCAGCAAGTGAACACAGCAACCTAAAATTTGGGGAGCAAAATGTAGCAAAAGACACTAAAAGAAAAACATGAGCAGCGTTCAGTTGTGCATTAAGGGCAGGGATCAGGTGGTTGAGGCCAGGGTGGCCTCCCTGAGTCAGTTTCTACAACTGGAGACATCACTAGTGTCCTTTTATTTGTCCCCACTCTCCAAGCCACCTCCAGACCACCTTTCTAAGGCTCTGTTTTAATTCCAAGATATATAATGCTTTAGGTTTCCTAGGTCAAAGTAATTAACTGATAATGATGCTGTAAATGACCGCTGATGCTCACATTAGCATCTTT
This sequence comes from Myocastor coypus, assembly GCA_004027025.1. Lineage (NCBI taxonomy): Eukaryota > Metazoa > Chordata > Mammalia > Rodentia > Myocastoridae > Myocastor > Myocastor coypus. The sequence continues at coordinate 35,927 of PVJA010018469.1, read as the reverse complement.
TACTACTTTTCTCTGGCCTCTGTTTTCTATCTCTTTTATTATTTATAATGTTAGCTAGGGCCATGAATGGATTTGCTCATTTATTTTTTGCTTCAAATTAAAAAGTATCTTAAAAAGCTAACTGTGGCAAATTCCAATCCTTTACAACTGAGGGTGGCAGCTTTTCAGACCCCAACTCTGCCTTCCTGTAGGTTCTTCTGCCTACCTCCAATTCCCAAAACTCTATTTCTGAAAGCATCTCCACAGCTTCCCCTAAAATTGTTTCTGCTCCGGGGTGCAAGCATCTTACTTTGCTTACCTGTTCCCAAGGCCTAAGTATGCTTTTTATAAACAGATATCCTAAAAATTATCAAATGTCACAGAATTGAACTACTGGTGTGCTGGTCAGAATATAAAAACAGAATTTCAGGCCACACTATCTGTATCCTTTTCTGGCCAGGGAGCAAGTCTTTAAAAGGCTCTTCTTGTGCCCCAAACAGCAGTTAGGAATCCATGTGAGGAGTTTAGAGCTAAGTAGCTGCTACTTTGTTCCGATACAGAATACAAGCCCGTGGCATGCTTTCCGGCACTTCCTTTCAGCTTTTCTCTATCCTGTTCTCTACTTAAAGTGCTACGCTAGGGGTGTTGAGGGAAACTGGCCCTATACGGAAAGGAAGGAGGCCCCTCCACCAACTCTCAATACAGGTTTTTAAATCCCTCTCTAGCAGTTCTGTTCTTTCTCTCCTTGTACGGCAGCAGCAAACTCAAGCCCCACACACGTCCTGATGCTGCTGTCCAGGGCTTTGGGGGGAAAGGCAGTCCAGGCCAGGAGTCCACAGCAGCACCCAAAGTCAGCGGCCTGCATCCGCTCTCAGGCTTTCCAGCCTAAACCGCCACAGAGCTGGCGATGAGCACTGGTGGTGGGTAAGCACCAAACTGTCCTTGAGGAGTGCTTCCAGAGTGCTCCTTTTGTTGCCTGCCACTGATTCTTCTTGCCTTCAAAAAAAAAAAAAAAAAAGCTAGTGTCCTTGGGCCACTCTTGCCAGGTCCAAACTCGTGGGCCTGTGCTGCCTTCCAAGAGCTCTGCCCTGGATTCTTGGGAATTTACAGCCTGCAGAGTTCCTGCTGACCCTTTTCCCCAAGCAGAATCCCACAGATGCATCAATGTCTCCTTGGCTGAAGCCAAATCTCGAGGGTGATTTCAGCCCCAACCACTGATCGCCCCACCCCTCCGTCTCAGGAACCATCTAGAAATGCTCTCACCATGAGGGCACCTTTGCCCTGTGTCCCACGGTTGGTGACTTACAAGTGGAGATCCACTTTCTGTTATAATGCATTCAAGATCAGCAAGACCAGCAGTCTAAACACCCACGAGCCGTCCTCCTGACCTGCCTCTTAAACTGGCGTTTAATGGTTCCCCTCCGATAACTAAACCTGTTTTCCACAGATGCCCGCTTGTATGGGGGAGGTAGGAATGCAGAGATATATTTATAAGTTTGTTCATAAAAACTGGAAAATAAGCTCTGAACACGCTGTAAAAAATATTCAGTTACTTACCAACCAGGCTAGTTAAACCAGGGGAACACAGATCGCGACCACACCAAAGATTGGAGGAATCGAGGTGCCGGTACTGTGAAATCTTCCAAAGTCTCCGTTGGGGCTGATGTCCCTGAAGAATGGCGGGAGTAAGAGCATTTACAGTCGGTGTGACCGATTACCCGGCCTCTCAACCGTGATCTCGTGATCTCAACACGTTGTCACAATAACCACCCCAAAGAGCTCCAGCCGAGGTACCGTAGTGGAATAGCAACCAGACACCAAGGTGCGAGTTACCAGTCCGTGCCAGCTCAGAGGGGCGGCTTCCCCGCGCGCGCCAGGCCGCCTTGGCGAGGAGACTGCGACGCCCGCAGCCGATCCTTTGTGGGGGTCCCCACGCCCTTTCTGGCCTCGGGCACCCCGCACAAAACTGCACGCGGAAGCCTGAGGTCATTGTTTGCCTCTGTTACCTACAAAACGCTTTCAAAAGCAGTATCCCCTAGTTGTCTTTCTCCCTCCCCCCCCACAACCACCACCAGTAGAAAAGAAAGCGGAGTGATACTGTACCTGGTTTAACATTCTTCAATATTTGAGACATGGGAGGAAATATTTTAATAGAGAAGCATCTGTTAAACACTTGCATTAGCCTCTGGATGATTAAAAAAAGTTTTTTTTTAACTTCGCTCCCCCCCCGTTTTAATTATCTTATGGTTATGCGGGGACAGCCAATCCTGGAAGAGGACCTCGGCAATTAGCAACGCGAACATCAAAAAGTTTTATTGCGAAGAACTCAAGGCGCCGCCCCTGCCGCCCCGGGATTGGCGTGAGGAGCCTCTGACGACATATATTAACCCGAGCGGCCCTAAAGATGTAGCTGTACATGGAGATCTTGCTGAGAAAACCTTGCTTGCTCCCCTTTCGGCGTCCAGCCTGGGAGAGACGCCACCACCGCCCGAGAGCCGCTTCGGCCACCGCGCAGCCCGCTCCGGGAGCCCAAGCCGCTGCCCCGCGCCAGGGCGCTCCCGGGTCTCGCACCACCGGTGCCCCACAGGGGAGGATCTGAGAACATGGATGATGCACTGAGACCTCTCTAAACACCCTCCGAGAGAGACTGCGAGGACCAAGGACGCGTTGCTCGCAGCTAAAACTTACATTCAAGGACCAAAACAACAACAGCCAATTTCTTTTTCATTAAAACAATAAGCGCCCAGGAACCCAGAGCGGGCTGGTGGGGGAGGGGAAGGGGCGGGAAGGGGAGGGTCACACGGAGGTGGCTTTGCTGCGAGCGGCCGACCCCACCGCCGCCCCGCAGAGCTGGGCCGCTCCTCCAGCCGCGGCTCGGACTCGCCCCCGGATTCCAGGTCGGCTCCGGGGCCAGGACGCGGCCCGCGCGCAGAATCTCGGGCTCCGCGGCAGCCTCTCAGCGACTCGGACACCTTTGCATGAGCACCAGAGGATTCCGCCTCTGCGCAGCGGCAGCGGCCCGGGAAACGGGAGCCGGCGCGCGGGCTGCAGGGCGAGGCGGGAAGCCGCGGCGAGGGCGGCGGCGGGCAGGGGCGCACGGTGCCGGGACACGCTCGCCGCGCCCCATGGGGAGCGGGTGGCCGCAGCGCTGCTGAGGCGGGCCCGGCTGGCCAGGCGGGGGGCCGGCGCCCGGGCTGCAGCAGCCCTTTCTGCGGCTGCCGAGCGGGCCCGGGCGCCCGGGGGTTGGGGGGGGGGGGGTGGGGAAAAACGCCGAACGCCGAAGCAGGGCCCCGGGCGGAGGGCGCAGTGGGGCTGCGCGCACGCTGGGGCGCGTGGAGGAGCGCGGAGAGCGAAATGAGTCTGGTGGGGGGCTTTCCCCACCACCCGGTGGTGCACCATGAGGGCTACCCGTTCGCCGCCGCCGCCGCTGCCGCCGCCGCTGCCGCCAGCCGCTGCAGCCACGAGGAGAACCCCTACTTCCACGGCTGGCTCATCGGTCACCCCGAGATGTCGCCCCCCGACTACAGCATGGCCCTGTCCTACAGCCCCGAGTATGCCAGCGGCGCCGCGGGCCTGGACCACTCCCATTACGGGGGAGTGCCGCCCGGCGCAGGGCCCCCGGGCCTGGGGGGGCCGCGCCCGGTGAAGCGCCGAGGTACCGCCAACCGCAAGGAGCGGCGCAGGACTCAGAGCATCAACAGCGCCTTCGCGGAGCTGCGCGAGTGCATCCCTAACGTACCGGCAGACACCAAGCTCTCCAAAATCAAGACGCTGCGCCTGGCCACCAGCTACATCGCCTACCTCATGGACCTGCTGGCCAAGGACGATCAGAACGGCGAGGCGGAGGCCTTCAAGGCGGAGATCAAGAAAACAGACGTGAAAGAGGAGAAACGGAAGAAAGAGCTGGTCAGTACTGGGGCAGAGAGCGGTTGGCGGTGTGGGGTTCACGGGGACGCGGCTCCCAGCTTCTCTCTAGGCTGAGGTAGCACCCTTGTTCTTTGACTGTGTTGACCCCTGTCAGATTGTACTAGAGATAGATTCCTGCATAAACAGAGATGGGGAACGATTCCGCAGGAGAGGAGGTCTTAAGAACGATGCTTGGCCCTTTTGACAGATCCTCCGGGTGAGGGGCAGAGGAGTCTCCCCATTCTTGGTCCAGACACCCCTCGCTCTTTACCCACAAGAGCCTTCATTTGTCCCTCCACTCTCACCTTGCTCTCTGATATTTCTAATGAAAGCTCCCGGTTCCCATTATTTCACCCTCCAAAATCGAGGTTGCCACTAATTCTGAACCCTGAGAGAGTTTCATGGTTGCCCTTATTGCTATGTCCCAAAGACATAAAGGTAAATATCAAATAAGTACTTTGAACTTCAAAATACAGCTCGGGTTTCTCTTTGCTTCTGGTGTTTTATTTGAACGAGCCTGTATGTTTCAAGACAAAATGTAAATATCACTTCAGCTGTTGTTATCGGGAGTAACACTAAATTTTACGGAGCCCGTTATAATTCCCTTAGGTTCCTAACAAGTGCCCACAGCGCGTTATGGCCAGTATGCCTGAAGAATAATCCCATTTCTTGAGATTGTTTCCTTTTGGGCATTTGGCCCTTTGATGGCTGCATAAGCAAATGACCTTTCTAATGTCCAGAAGTCTCAGAGGCCTTCAGAGATCAGTTGGAAGTGGATAGCCCTGGCTGAAAGGCCCTGCCTGCCTGGAGCAGTGTGGCCTTCCGCCCATTTTTCTTAGAATGTATCTCTGGCATTGCTATTGAAAACAGAAGGCACATTTAGCGTGCGCGCGCGCACACACACACACACACACACACACACACACACACACACACAGCTACCCCTACATCTGGAGTCAGAAAAAAAAGACCCCGGGCTCCTCCACAAATGACTCAAAAACCAGCAATTGTTTATAAACTTGCCGATCTGGTAGTTGAGTGTTGCAGCACGGAGGCCTCTGTGGTAGCTAGGACACTGCAAACCCTAGCTCGCTTTTCAGCGGGCCTGGGACTTGGAACGTCTCTCCTTCCAGCCTTCGATCCCTCCCTCCCTTTCCTCTCGCCCTGGAAATGCTGAAGTGGCTTGCGACCAGGTATCTGATTTTCTCTCTGCTTTTTTCTTGCTTTTGCCTTCCTTCTACTCAGAATGAAATCTTGAAAAGCACAGTAAGCAGCAATGACAAGAAAACCAAAGGCCGGACAGGCTGGCCGCAGCACGTCTGGGCCCTGGAGCTCAAGCAGTGAAGAAGAAGAGGCGAGAGCGAGTGGGCAGGGGCCAGTGCACCAGACACAGACCCAGGACTCCAGGCCAGCCCTCAGCTCTGAGGCTCTGAGGGCTCTTGCATTTGCATCATCCGGTTTATTTATGTGCAATTTTCGTCCCCCTCTCTTTGCCCCTGTTTGAGGCATCCATTCCCCCACTATCCCCTCCAAAACAGTGGATATTTGAAGAAAAGCATTCCATATTTTAATATGAAGAGGACACTCCCACATGGTAAGGGACCCCTTCGACTGGCAGATTCTGTGTGTGTGAATGTTCCCTGTTGGCTGTGTAGACACCACCGATGTCCCTTGTCACCTAACCAGCCCCTCCCAGATAAAGACAGCAGACACTAGTGCATATGTGAAGTATTTCTTTGATACCTGGCCTTTGGATATAAATATTCCTGATGATTATAAAATTTTATTTCAAAACAGAATACAGGGCCACTAACATTTCGGTTGGGGTCTGTAACTAGTGCTGTCCTTTCATATGTGATCATTCCCTATTCAAAGATGTTTCCAACAGTTGCTTGTTTTGTGCACTTCCGTCCTCTAAAACTAAATGGAATTTAATTAATATTGAAAGTGTAAACGTTGTAAGTATTCAATAAACCACTGTGTGTTTTTTTTTTTTACAAAACCCTAATCTTTTAATGGCTGATACCTCAAAACAATTTTGAAAACAAAGCTGTTATACTTGTTTTCATAATATTTAAAATATTCAGAAGTAAACTAAGTTATCATACTTGCCTCTAACTTTATTTGAAAGTCAGTGGTTCTAATCCTTCAACATGACTGGTCCCTGTCGTGGTGAGGCTGAGGAGGCTCCTTGTATCCTTGATGGAAATCCTGCCTGCCGGCCTATCTCTGTCCTTCTGCCCTAGCCTCCCAGAAGGCCAATGAGTCGCCTGTTGCACAAGTGTCTGGGCCCTAGGCACATCCTGCAGCTGTCTTAGAAGACAGAACAGTGTCAGTGTCATTATTTTCCTGAAATTAAATCAGATGCCTGACTTGGAGGGCTTAGATTTGTGTTGTGGGAGAGGTTTTCAGTGGAGGAGATGTGAGAAGAATCCCAGGTATTATTGCACCCTCAGGAAACACTGTAGGCTGTTTGGCTTAAAATACAGGGGGATAAAAGGAAAAGAAAAGGGAGGGGAAAGAGGAAGTTTTGATTGTAATCTAGATTGGGAGGATTCTCTTCAGAGCAGGCAGGGCTGATGATGGTGGAGGGCTTCTCAAAAAACAATATGATTAGGTAACAAGGAATTTTACATCAAGTAAGAAATTGCGAACAAGACCACAGGTTTAAAGGGGGGCAACGGGTGGGTTAGATTTACAAGGAGCTACAGGAGCTCAATATTAACTGTGTGGTGTCTGGAGTCTGCCAGGCAGAGCAAGCTGCAAGCTAACCCGACTTCCAGCAGCCAAGGACTTCACCCTATCAGGGTTCTGGTGTCTCAGAGTCCGGTAATGTCCCGGGGTGGGGGGGGAATCCCTGCGGCCTCTTTTCCCCCCTGCAGATTTGGCTAGCGCTTGACTCTGCTCTAGAAATCAGAGAAACTGAAGTGTTACAAAGTACTAACTCTGCAGGCTTGGGGGGAAGAAGAAGAGGGAGGGGGGGAGAAAGGTGAACCTTATTAAAAAGAGGTTTGTTTTATGAAATGTTGCATAGATAAATCTCTTGTTGGAGAGGCTTGCCAGAGACTTTCCACCACGGAACCCATCCTCGGGTGATGTTCACATCTCACCCTGGGTGCAGAGCATCCTGGGACATCCCAAGGGTTCCCAAGCCTTGCTGGTGCCTGTTGTGACTGGGTTGCCTGCCACAGGCTAGATCAGGCAGGTCTGGGTGAATTCCAAGTGGCCCAAGGAGACAAGCAAGTGGCTTTGCGTGCTTCTGCCAGCCGCTGACAACAGGAGGGCGCGGGGTTAGAAAAACTCGGCCAAAGCGATCTGAACTTTCTCCCCACAGGTCAGCGGGTGCTGAGCAGACCTGGTGGGCAGGGGGCTGTGTTTACAGACACTTGCCTTTGTTTATAGCACTGGGAGGTGGGGGGAGGCGCGCCCTGGTTTCAGTTGGTCTCTCAACCTTTGTCTGTCTGCCCAACCGCCTCCCCCTCTTTCTTGTCTTCAGACTCTTATTTTACCCACTTAGGAGAAAGATTCCAGGTCCTAGAGGCAAAAGAAAGCAGTCCACCAAAGTGATTGGGCAGGTACATGGTAGTGGAAACTTTTTAAAAACAAGAACAGAAAAAAGTTATCATCACTATGCACATGTGCCTGTGGGTTCCTTGGGTAACTACTGATCATCCCACCTGGGCCTTAATGCACTTATGCTGGTTTTAACTCTTTTTCTAGTTTATTAGGCACTTGCAGAAGGGAACCCAAAGACCCTGATGCACTGTCCCTCTGCAGCTGCCTGCTGATACCAATGCTTTGTGACCTGTTCTCCAGACACCGAGCTCTTAGTGTGACAGGAAGCAAGCTCTGCTGACTCCTTTCCCTCCTGTGGCAGGCAGTCACACCCTCACCACCAGCAGCACCAAGCCCCACTGCCCTATGTGCTTTGCAGTCCACCTGCCAGGAACCCTAATTGTACAGAAACCCAGCAGACCCAGTAACCTAGCCAACAGAGACTCCAGCTGTCCCTCACCTCCAGCAGACAAAGCTGCTTAGCAGATGGCGGCTTAAATCCCTCTCCTCACCTATGACTATTGGCCCATGCCCACAGCAGCTAACTAGAGACATATTTCAACTGGCCAAAGACCAACCATCAGGACACCCCAGATTATCTCTTCCCTCTGGAGACAAACATCCCTCTATCCCACACTCCACACCCATATCCCGTGTCTCCAGCCACCCAGCATTCCTACTCTACATTGTCCAAGTTCTGAGCCAGTTAAATAGCTATTTCTTCTGCATTTCTGTTCTTTCCTTTTCTACGCAATTTGTGCTCCTTTAACTATTTTTCTTCTTTAAAAACAAAAAGACTTTCCCATCTCCTGCTTGTCGGACTGGCTAAAAGGCCTCTGTTTTAATTGCTTGGATAATGTAGTTGCTGCCATTTTGTTAAGAGCAATCACTTCTGCAGCAAAATCACAAGCGCTCTAGACAGGCCGGAGCCGACAAAAATGTAGGATTTGACGTTAAAAGCTAAATGGGAAGCTGGGGCGGCGGAAGGTAAATTGATGGTAGATCTGGCTGTCAGGGCTTGGCCCCAGACCGCTGCGCAGGCCAAAAGCCTGATAACCCTGAGCAGCAGCGGGCTGGGGATCGGCCATCGTGGGTGTCGGTGCCCATGGGCAGACCTCGCCCAGCTCGGGAAGCAATCTGCCAAAGTCCCCAGTGTGGTCTCTTCCATAACTATCCAACACTCCTTGGCCATAGTCTCGAGTTTCTAGGGCTTTTGTCCCCAGATCCGGCACTGACAGCGGCTCTTGGGCTTTTACAAGTCGAGAATGCTCAGGTGACAGTAAGATCGCTTGAAGTAGAGACTCCCTAAGGAAGGAAAGGAAGCCACACGCTGGAAGCTGGGGGGAGGGGGGTGTGCTCCAAAATCCGAGTGGGCCAGGTGGTGGGGCCGGACACCTAGCTAAGGTGGGCCTCCTAGCCTAAGCTGTCCTCGGGTGGAGGGGACCATGGCTTGGTTTACTTCAGGGAGGAGGGTTGCAACAGTGGAATCCGGGAGGGCAGCCCCTAAGGCCTCTTAGGAAGAGTGTGCGCGTGAGCTTGGGGCAGATGGTGGCCCAGTTTCCTTTCCTCGCCTCTGACTGCCCGCGGCTGCCCACAGTAGGGGAAGATCTCAGCGCTACTAGCTTCTTACGGGAGGGGACCGGCAGTTCTTAGAAGCTTGCGGAATTCGCAGGAAGGGGGAATGGACGCGGAGAATGAGCCCCAAAACAAAGCGGCCACGGGCGGGAGGAGGCCCACGATCTCCTTCCCAGACCATAGCTTTGCAGAGAGAACCCAGACAAGTCGCAGGGGCCTAGCGCGCGTGCAAGGGGCAGTCAACAGGAGGGATGCTGTAGTGAGAGGAGACATTGCAGGGAACCTTTCCTGGAGCTCTACGCAAGCCTGTTTTATAAAGCTGCTCCAGCAGCTCACCGTTTCCTCTTCCACAACTGTCTAAGCCGGTGTCTACGTCTCGCAATGCCTAAGTCCCACCCACGCACCTTGAGCTGCAAACGGGACAGGCTCCTGGGTTCCAAAGACAGATGGTCTGCACAGAGACTGGAGGCTGAGCCCCACAGACAACTAAGTCTGGACCCTGAGCACGGCGTCTCTACCGAATTCAGAATCTGCTGACCCTAGGGCAAACATTCCTTTCGTAAGACCCAGCTGTAAGATGCAGATCTCCTTCCAAGGAGGGGGCGCTAATGAGTCTCAGTGCCCGTTGCGCAGGACTTCTGTCCCAGCCCTTGAAGCTCGGCGAGAAAAACCCAGGAGCCGGGACTGGAACCGGGTGGAAGCTCAGCAACTCTCTCTCTCCCTCTCTAAAACATCTCCTCTGTGCAGGGCTGTGCGGCTGGAGGGAGTGGGGGGAGGGGCACGCCTATGTGTTTTTTAACTGTTTAAAAAAGGGAGAGGCAGAGAGGGGCCGCGCGGGGAGAGGAAACCAATCCCACGTTTCCGGGGGCCGGACAGTTCTGAGAGCGCCGCCTTATCGCTCAGCCAGCTTGCAGTGTTGCAGCGGTCTGTCCACTTGTAAGGAGCCTGTCACTGCTGGGGGCTCTGGCCTGGCAGCTAATGGAGGATAAAGCACTCTGAGTATCGGACTTCCGTGCGCACAGAAGTTGGAAACTTCTGTCCTCCTTCTCGCCGCCCTACCTTGCCCTGGTCAGTTCCTATCCAGGAGCGCGCGCCCTACTTTTCGTCCCAAACGCTTCCCCCTATATATACACAGGCTTCCAGATTCTCCCGGCATTTGGGCCTCTTTGGTGATCAGATGGTAGAGCCCTGATTACAAATTTATTCCCGGCCCTCTGTCCGTCTTTATCTCCGCTATTGGAGACATCTGGGAGCAATTAACGCCGCGCCCGCCCGCGCCCAGCCCGCTCGCCTATCTCGCTGCTGCGGGGCCAGAGTCCCGCTGACGTCAGGGCAGACGGCTCGGAGCCATCCCGGCCGCGCTGGGTGTAATCGGCGGCTGCGCGGCCAAGTCCTCCCCGGGCCAGGCCGGCAGCCGGAGCGCGCCGCCCGCCTGCGCGCAGGGATTTTCTAAATAAGTATTTTTAGCCGAGAAGATGGTTTTGTTTTCCTTGTTTGGGACGAGGAGGGGCCAGTGGACGTTTCTAGTGCCCTCTCCCCGCTTTAAACTTTCCTACTGGCTAAGTTTCGCGCATTCCTCCTGGGGGAAAAGAGAGAGAGAAGGGGGGGGGAGACAGAGACAGAGAGACAGATAGAGACACACAGAGAGAACAAAAAAGAAACCCGCCCATGTCCGGCCTGATGGGCTGGAGCTTCTTTGTAATCCCTCAGCCAGGACCTTGCTCTTCTACATCAAGAGCTGCGACCCGGGTTGCAGTGGCAGTTGCACTGGGGACAGAAGGACTGGGAGACTGCTCTTAGACCACATCTAGGTCTGCCCTCCCCACCTGGGCCTCGTCGGCCCCTAGAGCCTTGAAGCAAAAATTGCGGAGCTTCTGCCTTGTGGAGAGCGTGGGCCGAAGCTGATTACAGAGCAGTATCATTGCACCTGCACCTCAAGCCCAGTGGATCTAGTGAGCTGCCGCCCAACACCTCCCGAGGGCTGGCATGCTTGTCGGCAGCTGTCCTGTACCTGTCGCAGTGTTCAGAGTGTATGTAGGTACACTATGTGTGCATAATCCCTGGATGTGCTGGCAGATACCCAGACCTCTGACCCTGGCACCCTGCGGGCTGTCCTAGGTTCCGGTGGAGTTGGCGGTGCTGTGAGCCTTGAACCTTTTGGATAAGGGCTTCCCACTCCCCAGAGAAACTGATGAAATTACAAGTCCAGCCCTATTTCACCCCACCTTCACAAGATTTTCTGATTCTACAGGTCTGGGGTTCGAGTCCGAAGACTGATTTTCAACACCTAACCAGGGGGCCCGGCGGGATGGCTCAGTGGTCTAAAGCGCCTGCTTGGGACAGCTTGGGCGGCTTCAGGGACCGCGGTTCGATCCCGGGCACCACATGCTGCGCCAGACCTGCCCTCGGGATGGGCTGAGCCGGCCATAAAAATGAGTGAATAGGGGGCTGGGGAGATAGCTCCGAGGCACAAGTGCCTGCTGGGCAAGTGCAAGGTCGTGAGTTCGAACCCTGGTCCCACCAAAAAAAAAAAAAAAAAAAATGAGTGAATAAACAAACAAAGGTTGTGAAACAAGAAAATAAAAATAAAAATAAAAATAAAAACCTAACCAGGGATTCTAGCACCCCTGACTGAAGCCACACCCACCCACAGCAATTGGTCCCCCACCTTCAGCAGGCTTTCTCATCGGGTATGAAGAAATGCTGCAGGTTTGGGGTAAGGACCTTATCAAGAGCAAGTGAGAAGTGGGTCAAGGCCTGCATTACTTAAAGTCTCTACAGGAAGAAAACTCCCTATATTATGCATCAGCCCTACACCTCAGTGTAGTTGAACAATGAAAAGATTCAAAGCTAACCCATAGGGCTGGAGATGTAACTCAGGGGTTGAGCCTTTGCCTAGCTTACAGTTTATTCCTACAAGAACCCAAAGGGCAAGCTGGGAGTGCTGCATCAGAGGTGACAGTGAATGTGCCTAGAAAGAAAGAAGGTAACCTCATGATTTCAGCAGAAGGACACATTTTATTTTGAGATGCAAGAGTATTAGAACTCAACTGGAAACCCAACAGGGAAAATTTTCCAAAAGTTCTCTCCATGTTAATTCTTCAAGGCAATACTATACACTAAACTCCAAAGTAAGCGCCTATGCATCTGGGTATATTTTCAGATAAACGGGGAAAAGAAACACTGAACTCTAAGGTTTGGGGTGAGGGATAAAGAATAAGGATTTTAAGCAACATCCTTAATGATTGGAGGGCTGGTACAATCCTTGCTTCTAAAGGGAGAATAGACAATGTCTGAATAGTCTTCTATAGTGCTGGTGAATGAGTTCTTCAGGGCCTGCCTGAGGGGAGCCTGCCAAGATGAGTAGCCAGCTTTCTGAATTATCCAAACCAATTCAACAACAAGAAAATCCACATCAGGCTCAGAGTATAAGTGAACTTTTTACATGAATTAGATGGGATAAGTCCACATGCATCATAGGCCCAAATTGTCTCAGTTTGTATTTCAGGCAAGAAGACAGGCTTGCAGGCAACTGAATCGTTTTTGCAAGAGATCAGAATATATTCAGCAGTCCCTTCCTCTAACCTACACTCTAGCGGCTTTTTAAACTAGTGTTTAAAATATATAAAATGTATATTTCAAATGCATAACACTGGCATCATCACCCCATAAGCAACTGGGCTCAACCCATGAGCTCTATGACCAATGGGATGCTCCAAAATATCATTCCTTGTGAGAGCATCAAATCTTCTTTCAATCCATTGGTGAGACCTGAAAATTCTTCTGTAAGAGCAAGGAATTTGGTCCTCTGCTGTCCTGCCAAATAAAATAACAGAGCAAACACTTAAGAGCAGAGTTTTCAACCTTCATTCTGTACATTGCCTAGAGAAGAAGCCAAACAAGATATCCTAAGGTAGGGTGGCAATAAATCCACCCTTTGTAAAAAGATGGAAACCCAGCACACACGGACCAGTGCATAACTGCCTTCTATTTAAACACAGTTGCTATTGTCGGTTATCTAGAGCCGACATTTTTGTATTCAGGACACAACAGAAAAACAGGGGTGGGGGCTGTTGCTTCTGTTGTTCAAAAAGAAAACCTGAAAATACAACCTCTGTTTATAACAAGGCCTTGGGAAAGAAGGAAAGCAGTGCGGTTTTAATGGGGGGAAGTGGCTGGCCATCGCCTTCTCTAGCAAATCTGGTTTTCATATTCTCGCTCAGTAATCACCCAAAGCCATAACTGTCTCTGAAATTATTCATTAAAGTCATTTGGGGGGATTCTCACAGGATGACTCTTTTACGTTTATGATCTTTTGAGAGCAATGACATCAGCTTGTCTTTCTTCCGCTTTTAATTAATGTTCTGGAGAGAGGAGAGCAGGGGCCGTGGCAGTGTGCTGCATGGGGAGGGGGAGCGGGTGGGGTGGAATCTACCGGCCCGGCCCTTCTGCTCCGCTCGGTCAGCTCTGCTCCAGCGCAGACATCCTTTGATTAAGGAGGGTATTTCAGGGAGTGCAGGCAGTGCGGAAGATCACGGCTGTGCCCTGTGGTGCTGTCAGCAGTGACAGTTCCCAGATGGGGCCGCTACTGTATGGCAGCTTGAGTTTCTCAGCAGAAAGCTCACCCTTCCTCCTAAACGTCTTCAAAAAGCTTCTCCAGATACTCCAGGTCGCTTCTCATGAAATGGAAACAGCCCAACCTCAGTGTTGCTTTGGGGTGGGTTTATTAGGAGCGCTGTTCTGTTTTGTTTGTTTTTCATCCTTCTTTTTCTCGGCCCTTCCTTCTCTTCAGAGTGTCTTAGACTGCAGGGTTACCAGGCTACTAATGCGCAGATGTGGTGGGCCTGGGGCGATCCTGCGCGCCCAGCTCTCAGCCAGTGCCAAGCCGCCGAGGACCAGAGCCAAGGGTACTAAAAGGCAAGCCGGTGGGTTGGAGCGCCGCATCTGGGACGCTGGGGGCAGCTCTAGAGCACGAGGTAGCGGGCTGCGCTGCCATGGCGAAACCCTACAGCCAAGTGGGTAGAGGGTGGACGGCAAGAGGGAAGGAGGAACATAGGCGGAAGCTGAGATTACACAGCCGGGTTCTAGGCAGCCTGAGGCACTTTTAGACTGACCAGCTCTGAGCCAAGGAGAAGCAGAGGCTAAGGAAATGGCATGAAAGTGGGTCTGCGGCTCTAAGGAGCCGCTAGGGCCGGGAATGAAACCTCTTTAGGAAATCTGGGGCTTCCAGTGAGAGGGGATGCTTCCAGAGCCACCTTTGTGAGAGAAATATTTGCCCGCTTTAGGTTGGCCAGTCTAGGTCCCCAAGTTTTATATTCCTGGTCCCTTTAGAGTTTGGAAGCTCTGTTGTCGAACAAACGTTTGGATTTATTTTAAACTTTTATTTAAAAAGTAACTTCATAAAGATATAGCTTGGGCCCCTGTCTCTCTAGAGGTGGGGAGATTCTTCCAATCACCCTGGCCCCCACCCTAAGCTGCTTAGACCCGCTGTCAGGTCCGGCAGGAAAGGGAGAGAGCTTGAAAGAGAAAGACAGGATGAAAGGCCAGAAGACGGCTCGAAGCACCTGGATTCCGAAAGGATTTCTGGGCTCCACCCATCCCAGCCCCCAAGGCCGGCAGAACCGTGGATCCTGGCGTGTTCCTGAGGGCGAAAATGCAAGACACCAGGTGAGGAATCTGGAGAGAATGAGCTTGGATTTGTTTTAATTGAAAAATAAGCATTTTTGTCCTAGAAAATAGCCTTGGAGCCTCACACCCTACTCCCACACTGTTTAGGGTTGAGGCACCTGGGAGAGCCTCCGTTAGGCTTGGAAAGGAAACCCTAGGAAACAGAAGAGCTGGAAATACCTCAGAGGCCAGGCCAAGGACCTCTGCAGCCCCCTAGCCCGGCCCGGCGACTGCTTCGCACCAGAAAGCCTCTGGGTTTCACCCTTCCTTTAAGTCCCGGGCCGGCGGCCCCTCTATCCGGAGCCCCATACCCCAGCGCTTGGCAAACGTGGCCTTCTCTTCACGCCAGCTCCCGGTCTTTTGTTACCGTGCCCCTTTCTCCCAGCTGAGAACTGTGTTCCAATCTGTGAAAAGCAGATGCATACTTCTTAGGATTTTCAGTATTTCCCTTGTATAGGATCAATTCCCTTTCTTTCTTTCTTTCTTTCTTTCTTTCTTTCTAGAAACGGGGTGGGACCACTAGACCATATTTTTTGTTAACAACAATCCAATCATGCCAGTAGTCTTCTGCAGTTGGTGTGATGAGCAGTGTGGATGCGTGCAGTCCTTGAAGCCCTAGGACAGGATCTGATGTGGGACGAACCTAGTAACCCCTCGCTAAGGCCTGCACTCCCGCCACCCCCAGATTTGGCAGTTCTTGCCCCCACCACCCTTCCCCCCAGTTACAGGGTGGAACCACAAAACTATATAAAAAAGACATACACTGAATTTCAATACTCCCGCTCCCCTCTAAATGCTGCTTTTATTTTCACTGCCCATGCTAGATAAAAGTAGTTTATTTTGATTTTTTTTTTTTCCCCTTTGTACCCACATGCCTTGTAAAACGTTCGGGTGCACCGGTCTGGCCCCCCTCTGATGACCGCAGGGCCTTGCTTTCAGACTGCAGTCCCGGCCTCTTAGTCTTAAGTCCTTGCCTGGAGCCGAGGTGTAATTGTGACCCCCACCCCCTGCCGGAGCCTCAATCCTGGGGGTGGGGGCCCGGCCAGTGTTGGGGCCGAGACCTCCCAAGTGGCGGCCTGGGCGTCCGGAGCCGCCTGGTCTTCCCCGTCCCAGCCTCCACCCCTTTCCCCTCCCCTGCGGACCGCGATCACTGGCTTTCCCCTCTTTAGGTCTCAAGCTTGCAGAGCAGAGGAGCCCCGCGCTTCTGGTTCCCTCCTTTTCTGTTTGTTTTCTTTCCCTTGCGGGTTTCCTCTCTAGCATCTTATTACCGCTCTCTCCATCACCTTTAAGTAGAAATCGCACGTCCGGAGCAGCAAAGGGGGCTTGATCGGAATCTGGGCAGAAGAACTGGGAGCCGGCCCCTCGGCGCCGGGGCGCAGTCGGAACTCCGCGAGCTTCTGCGTAGCGTCAGCGCACGGGGTAATTTACCTTCCCCGCGTCTGTCAATATGACTAATTTCCACAGGGGTCAAAAAGCCTCTCTCTGGCAGTCCATCTTGAAGCGCTCTCTTACGCAGTAGACGGGGTTGGTTGTTTTGTTTCCAGTCCTAGAAATAAATACTCTTGGGGCTGTTCCTGCCCGAGCAGTCTGAGGCGAGCAGGCGAATATACACCGTGTCACTTAAACGCAGTTTGCCTTGAACTACAAACTGCGATTGAGTTTAACCAACAGTGACCCGTTCTACACATTGCCTACCTCAACTGGTCCTGGATGCCAGTGCTTTCTTTAGAAATAGAAACTCAAGAAAGAAGAAGGAAATGCTTGCCCCACTCCTCTGTTGCCTCAGACTCCAATTGAAATGTTCTGCCTGCTCTTCAGAGTGTGTCTTAAATATAGGTTATATGCGTCATCTTGCCAATCTGGCCTAGACCAACAATATATCATCCGGGCTGTGCTTTTTGGCAGTCGTTTCAAACTTGCTGCCGACTTCTACGTGTGAATCAGTGCTGTGAAGTCAAACATTCATTGGTGTAGGTTACGTAACCCGGACTCAATTTGCGAATTGCGCTCTGGGAAACCAGTGTGGCTAGGGAGACAGGACGATTCTGTCTGCAAAGTCCTCTCCAGTCTGGAATAGTGGGAGAGAATCGTATTCATCCAGGAGGGCTCCTGGGTGTTGGAGGAGGTAAACTTCTCCTGCCCAGGAGACGCTCTGAGAAGTGTGTCTTCACATAAGCCCTTCCCTTCCCATCTAGGCTCAGGCACTGAAGACCCAACTAATAAACTCCAAGGAATTCAATTTTTAACATTCTAATGGCCTTTAGCCCCCAGACCTGGTAGTTAGGGGCTTCAGCAAAACTCATGGGAAATTTAAAAATCTGGGAACTGGAGGCAGAAGCCCTAGGAAGCCTCATCTAACACCACAATTCGTGGTCCCTGGGCTCTATTTGGGAAGAGAGGTGGTGCTCACCACCTGTGAGATCCCACCTCCCTCCACAGCCCCCATGATCTACCTGTGCACCCCCACATGCACGCATGCACGCACGCTCACACGTATGCATCTCGTTGCCTCTGTCCTGTTCTGGTGTATTTATGACCTAATGAAAGTATATCCTTTGGGAACAGGGCTGCCTATAAAAAGCAAAGTATGAAGAATCCATTAGCGCGTTCCCTGTCCAGGCCCAGACTGATCTCTAAGAGTTGTTTGTTTGGTTTTGTTTTTTAACACAAACACCATACTTTGGTACTTCCCTGATCATGCTGTTATTTTTACTAAAGGATGGCAATTTGTTCTAAGTTGTCTCCACTCACTGCACGTGGGAGGGGTAAGGTCTCCTTCCTGCAGACATATTTTTATTTGGGGGAAGGCATTCTTTGGAGGGAAAGGCAAAGAATTTTACTGTCTATCTTTTGTCATCTTGGAAAAAACCTGGCACCATATGTTCCGACTTCTGCAAACAGCTGGAGAAGCCAAGGGTTCTTTCAACTCCCTTTCATTTCCTTCCTGCCCCACTGTTTCCCCCACTTGCCACCTTTTTGGTTTTCACAGACCTGGCTTCATTCTTTCTCTTGGTTGGTATCTGAAATCCTTTCTAGCTTCCAATACTAGGAAGTTAGTAGCTGGGGGAAACATATGTAGATGATCACCTGCTTTTGTGGGAAAAGAGGCTCTGATTTTGTTGGGAGCAAGCAGAATCTATTAACATAAACAGATAAAGCAGAGATTACTTCCAGTGGGATATTTTAATATACCATACCTTTAATTAGATAGCTTTAGAAGTACCTTTCACTTTGCGATTTGACCTTTGCCATAGGAGTAATTTAAATTGTTTACTAGCAGGGACTCTGCAATAGGGAAAACTGCAGGAGACATAAACATCAGTGAAAACCTCAAGACTGTGTCCTTGGGCTGGGTAGGTTTGTTTATTTGCATATTTCTTGAAGAGCAAAGCAGTTCCAATTCAACATTTTTTTTTTTTGACGTCCAAGGGCTACTTAATTACCTAAAGGTGGAGGATCAATTAAGACATGTTGCTCGAGCAGAATTTGCCCAACAAGAACTTTTACTCCAGTTAGAGCTTGGAGGAAGCTGCTGTGTTAGCCTGCCTGAGCAGTGCAGGAGCCTGCGCTTGGGTGGAGAGCGTGCTGAGAAGCAGCCCTTGCTAGCAAAAGTCTTCTCTTTGTAAAGGAAAATGGACACTTTCAGATGTCTGTTAGCAAATGCAAAGCCTGCTTTGTAATTGTATTCTAGGTCACCCTTTTCAGTCCTGAGAGGCTGTCCACTGACAAGACTTCCTATTTAGGAAGATGACAACAAGGAGAGATTATGCACATTTTTCACATTTATTTTATGCTGCTCCATACAAGCCGTTTTCTAGCAAGATTCTTCAATTTGTGGCCTGTTCAGCAAACTACCAACTTTATTGTTGTTTGCCAATCGCATATTCTCAGAAGATAACATCTTTCTCAACATATATTTGTATATGTAGTAAGCATCTACCATTATATATATATATATATATATATATATATATATGATCTGGAGACATATATATATATATATATATATATATATATATATGTCTCCAGATCAGGTTTATTGCTAGGATAGGCAAAAATATACAGAATGTACATGCGAAATCATCTCTCGCCTCTCTTCCCCTGCTGCTACACTGTTATTTACTTCTTATCCCTGTCCACAGAGCTTCCTCATACATGGAACAGCAAACAGGAATGCCGTCCCCATGGTTCTAGAATGCTAGCAGTTACTCTGGTTATATCTGTCTGGCTGATGGGAGTGAGCTAGGGGAAATCTCCAAAAGCTTTGTAAAGGCTCACACCAAATACAATCTGGGGGTGGTGTAAGGTGCCTTCTGATTATAATTTAAAATATCTACAAAAGAGAACACAAGAGCACATGCAAACAAAGGATCTCTGAAGCTCCAGATTGGATTGTCTTTTCTCTGTGACCCATAAGAAAGAATAAGACGAGGAAGAAAGAGAAGCAATCAAAGACCCAGTGACCTAATTGCATCTAGAGTTGTGGGAACGTGGCCCCTCATTTCAGTTGTGTCCCCCAACTGGATTGATTTTGGTTTTGTCTTTGTTTGTTGTTACCGATTGGTGCTGGGCAGGCTTCCCAATTCTAGGCATACCCTCTACCACTAAGCTACATTCTCAGCCCCCAAACTCAAATTGGAAAGGACTGAACTGTTTTATATTAAGTAAACTGTGAATAAATTATATCGCTATCAGAGAGTTTTGCTATATTCTGATTTGTAGTTAATTTGTACAAGTGGAAGGGAAAATTGGGAAACACATTTATGATAAAGTAACAGATAAACTCTACAGCGTCATAAGTATGTGTAGATTTGATAGACCAGAAGCATTTGGTCCTTCATAATTCAACTAGAAATAAAGAGGAAGCTACAGGTGATGGCTTTTTATAAGGTGCAAGTAACACTTTCATTTATATCACTGTCTTGTGTAAGAAGTTTAGGGGTCTTACTCCAGAGCCTAATCTAAATAGACTTTTCCAGATGTCCTCCAAGTAGAAATCACAAATGCATAGAAAAGACCATGTATGTTGTAATAAACGTGCCCTGTATGGGGGTTACCTGCAGGGGACAGACAGGGGTAGCTCTGTGCTGGGGATGTTCCATGAGTCCTGGTACTTGGCCAGAATTGTGGTTAACTTGGCCTAAGCCACCATTCTCCCATATGCTTGTAAATGATACTGGAAGCAGTTTCAGCTTCTGAATAAGTGATAGCCATTTCTTCCCCCTCCACATATCCTGTGTGTGTGTGTGTGTGTGTGTGTGTGTGTGTGTGTTTGCATGCATACTGGGAGAGAGGACGGGGAGAAGTATCCATCCCTTCCATTAATACCAAAGATCTCTTCTTTCACTTTGGGCTTCTCCCTGTCTCTGTTTCATAATACTATAAGTAATAATAACAATAAAAACTCAATGCTTATTTTTATTTCCTACTTTGAATAGATTTTTGCCCGTTCCTGTTTGTAGCCAGGGTCTAGCCATAGTTACTGAGGTTCTCACTTAGGTTAAACTTCCCTGAGAACACAGTTAACCTTGACATTGCCCACTGTGTCCCACTGATGGGTTGGTGAGAATCAAATCAAGTTCATTTGGTAGGTGAAAGGGATTCCAAACTCTCTGCCCCCTGCACCCCTGGAGCTGTTCATCAGACTAGAAGCCAAAGGTTCACATCACTCTAATTAATGTGTGCATATGTTGACCAGCCTGTTGGCCAGTTTTATGGGGTTTCACCAGCAGGGTCACAGGGTCTGATGCTAGGACTCTCGTGAGGATTAAGGGACTTCATGAATCATGTGACTATGAGTGGACATGGATGGGGACTGTGTTCAGGAGACCTAACTCCCACCTTGTGCCTTCCACTCTGGAGGTCTCTTTCCAATCCCTGAAGGAAACACCCATCTTCTAGGAATCCTGGAAGAAGAGTATTCTCCGAGACTTAAATTGTGCTCCCCATCTGTGTCATAGCAGATGGATGTATATCTGGCCTGTTATATCTAACCACTTTTCAACAAATAAGAAGACTGAGATCTGAGGTTGTGCCCAATACCTGCTCATAATGGGCCATTAGGTAATGAAATCAGGTGTGGTAGCCTCCTTTCCTCTCCTGAGGTAATTATTGCTAAAGATCTCTTGTCTAAGAAAACTAAAAATGTACATGTAGAGGGAGTTTTAGTGGGAAATATTTGGGGGCAGGGGACCAGATCAGAGCACCAGGCAGGAAAAGAGACCACCAGGGAAATGACAATCTGGAGGTCTGTCAATTGAACCGGCCTATCTCCACCATTTCCTGAAAGACTTCACTCCAAGACAGCTGTTAGAAGCTGGAATTTTCATACCACAGAGTCTGTGTCTTGGTTATTATTTTTCTAAGTAAGCCCAACAGGATGGATTCTTCTCTCTAGAGGAGAGGAAATAGTGTTTGAAAAGACAAGCAGCTCTCCTCAAAAGCACCGATAGTTGCTGGTGACAAGATGGACACATGCCTCACATACAGCCTGGAGATTATCTAGGTGAGGAGGTGGGACTCGAGCCACCAGGGACTGCAGGGTACAGGGAAGCCCACTGGGCATAGCATGCCAACCAGCTGTGCTCCCCCAGCTGGAGACAAGGCTGCTGTACAAGACGGGACTAGCTTGGATTCATGAGGAATCCCAGAGGCCAGAGGCAATGGCGTGGTGTAGGTAAAAACTACTTGAAGGAAGATGAAGCGGTCGGGAGAAAACTGGAGACAAGTTTGCTAAGTTATCAAATGAGGCTTCTGGAGGGCACCGCAGCCCTTTGCGAGGACAGCAGAATAGGCCCCAGTGCCTGCGCTGCTGGAGGAGCCTAGGCACCCCTATTTGTGTATGGTGGGGAACGCCGAAGTGGCTGGATTTTACACAAATTCCCACTTTAAATTTGTGTGTCGGGGCAGAGGCTGCAGACGCCCTGGCCAGTGAGAGGGGCCTCGGGAGCTGTCTTCAAAACAGGAGAAAAATATTAATCAGCCCAGGCAACCAAACAACAGTCCCTATTAAGTAGCCTTTTGTGGCTGGGAGTAGCATTTCGCTCTCAGTGCTCAAGCTCAAAATCCAAATAAATGGAGCCAGATTCTGGATTACGCCCCAGGGACAAAGTTTTAATGTAAATGTAAAATATGCTTGTAATAATCACTTGCGGACCCTGAAGCGCCACTAGAATCTCTGCTTAATTATAGGGCATGAGAGGAGCATTACCAGCTAATTAAATTCAATCCTATTTGTAATTCTCCCTCTGCTGCTGCCGACTTTAAAACACGAAACTACTTTTCAAATGTGTCTGCATATGAATTTATAAAACACAAGTGCACTAAAATGAGAAACCAGGGGAAAGAGGGTGGGCAAGAACGGAGGAAGAAAAAAGGAGCGGCGCTGGGTCCCTGTCAAGAGGGCCCTGACATGCTTCGCCTGCACCTCTCCATCCTTCCAGCCCGCGCTGGGTTTGGCCAAGAAAGAAGCCCTGTCCTCACACTTCACGAGTTTCCACAGGCTTTTCTCTGCTCAAGGAATCTCACCTCCCATCCGTCTCCCCCAAGCAGCTGTAGGGCAACACAGGTCCTCAGCGCTGGACACCGCCCCGAGTTCCAACGCAACCCGGGTCAGCTGGGGGCACGAGTTCCAACCCGTTCCAGCCGAGGGAAGAGAGAGAGGGCACAGGGAGGAAGTGAGCTCACTCCAGAGGAAAGGAGGCTTGGTATGGCTGCTGGGCCCAGCGCAGAGCTGTGAGGCTACAGCCTGGAGGAGAAGTTGGCGCCCGGAGCCTAGGGCTCCGGCCTCCGGGAGGTCGCCTTCGTTCTTGGAGGTCCCTGAAAAGGGGTTCAGGCCTCTCGGACGAGGCTGGAGTCTGAGCCCACCTTGGCTATCCACTGCTGCCCTCGGCCTTCCCGTCACCAGGATTCCCAATGTCCTCCCACACATGCGCATGGACACAGATGCACACTCACTTTTTTCTCCAAGGTTTCTAGGGAAAAAAAGCAGGTCCTGAAGCTTTAATTCACAACTACAAGTTTACTTGCATGAGAAAATCAGCGCAAAGCCACCCATTTCAGAGTCCTTCCACGTCTTTGTTTTGGACCTCGGGCCACCAACACAAGTGCAACATCACCTGGGTGCCCCATGCGGTTCGGTTTAAAGAAATGGGCCCCTGTCCTTGTAAGCTTTGGGGATGACAGACAGACATTTTCAATCTGACTGTGCTCTACACAAGCCTGGGTGCGTGAGGCCGGGAGGGTTGGCCGCTGGGTCTCAGCCAGCAGTGCCCCTGCCGGCGGGTGAGAGAGAGCGAAAGTCAGGCGGCGACCGCAATGCGTTCAGGCTACAAGGAGACTAGGCTGGAGTGGATGTAGAAGTGTGATTCCACCCTACCCATTGGAGATTGGGCCTCAGAATTTGTCCTTTTCCCTACGGAGTGTGGTGGGGAGGGTGCCTACGACTCTCTGGAAAAGGAGCTCAGCTATCTAGTGGGAAGGCTGGGGTGGGCTAGGCTGTCTGGCTCCCCCTGTCGCCTAAAAATAGGGATTGCTGACGCCGCGAAAGTGCCAAAATCTAACCCAAGTTTGTTGAAATGGGGGGGTGGGGAGGGCAGTCCTGTCCGATCGAGAGGCGGGGGCCTTGTGTGCGCGGCGCAGGGTAGGCATATTTGTTGAATTTTGTACACTCTAGATCTCAAGTCGACTGGAAGGGGTTTCTGTCTGCGTAGGATCTTGCCATTCTACCCCACCTGCAGAAGCCCGTGTACTTCCAGCCATCTTTTCCACTGGGTTGGTGGGTTACTTCATAATTTAGTACAATCTTGATTTAACCCTTTCACACCCCCACTACTCGTTGTGCGTTTCAGTGGGAGGAGGGCAAGGGCGTGCGAGAAAGCTGCCAACTTTAGCGGCCTGGGCCAGGAAGAGCAAGCCAGCAGAAGTTTTCCACATGGGCTGCAGCTGGCTCCCCGCAGGTGTAAGCGTATGCCTCCCTCCGAATTCGCCCATTTCCCACTTTTCCCCTGAGGTTTTGGCCAGTAGCAGCCACTGCTGGAGCCTTCCAAGGCGCAGCAGGAGTTCTGGGCCTTCCTGGCCAGCCAGAGAAAGGGCCTCATTGCTGCCTGCTTTGGAAATTCTCCATTTTCCCACAGTATTTCACATTCATATTACTTTTCACACCCTGTTAGGCAGTAATGGCACTGAACCTGCTAAATACTTCCATGCACCCCGCCAGCCCTCCCGCGACCGCTCCAGATTGTCGGACTTCTGGTGACAGGAAGGAGAGCTGTTCTTCTGCCTCGCAGCGGTTGGCTTCCCTCTTTTCTCTCATCCACAGATTGGCCACCAGAGCCTCTTAAGGTGGTGCAGGCCGTTGAGGAGCCTCGCAAAGGTGGGGGAAGTGTTAGCACTTCCTTTTCAAGGGGGTGGAGGCAGCAGGCCTGGGAAGAAAGAACTTGAGGACAGTTCAGGCTTCTGCTAGTAGTGAGATATTAGACTGGCTATTTTTTTAATTTAAAAAAACTTTTATGTTAATTTATTTGGGGCTGAGAGTTACTGGAAATTGAACTCAAGACATGCCACTTGCCAGGCAGGTACTGTGCCGCTGAGCTATTTTTCCGATAGTGGCTATTTTTGAAAGAACAGGGCCTGATTAGGAAGTTAGGTCAATGGTAGAACAAATGGTGATTGATGTTCTGGGTTTAAGACCTAACACGGCAAAATAAATCAATCCAAGAAGGGGGGCGGGGGAGATAGCTCTGTGGCACAAGTGCCTGCCTGGCAAGTACAAGGTCATGAGTTCAAACCCGGGTTCTGCAAAATAATAATAATAATAATAATAATAATAATAATAATAATAATAATAATTCAAAGAAGGGCCACACTTCAGGCCTTAAGCCAGGAATCAGTCTTGGGCTTCTTTATGAGCATCACTTCATGGCTGCCTTCCTTTCTCTTTCAGGTCACAAGGCAACCAGGAGGCTGCAGGAGGCAATGTTCTCTGCCCAGGCTTGCAGCCCCTGCTGCACCATATGCCTCACTTCCCAGGGCTTCCGGTTGCTTGGGAAAACCTAAGGAAGTGAGGGCTGAGGTAGTTAGAGCCCTGCATTGAAACAGCACCAAAGAGAGTGAAGCCCATGGGCCCTGGGAGAATCCACTATTCCTAGAACCCATAGTTGCCTGGGCTTTGGCTGCCTATTGTACTGGAGACCTATGGTGGTCGTGTTCCCAGAGAGCCCAGTTACAGTGGACTGGCACACTCCTTTAAAGGACAACTCTGTCCTAGTCCCCTTCTTCACATGGACTGGAAAGACCTGAGTCTGTCACTGTAGCAGGACTGAGTCCGGAGGCCCTAGGGCTTCTGTGTAAGAAGTTGGGAGAATACTTCCTGCTCCTCCACAATACTGCCTTTATTCTTCCATCAAGAAAAATGATCAAATCATCTACCCTATCCTGTAGGACATGGGAGAGCTAACTTTTACTGAGTGTCTAAGAAGTGCCAAGTAGCTTATAGGACACATACTGTTTAATCTTCAAACTATAGGGAAAGTGTCTTTCATGACCTATGTGTTTGAAAAGAAATTGTATCTCAAGTGACAGTTTAGACAGAACCATAGATCTGCAGATCTGAAATAAACTCCAGGCTCCTTGGGCCTGGCTGGCACCTGGAAAGAGCCTACAGCCTGGGCCAGGCCTTCCAGAAACCTGCAAAAGGCAGCTGCACTGCCTACCATGAGCCTCTGTTCTATACTTCTAGAGGGTGACTTAAGTGATGGGAAACCCTTTTCTAAGAGCTTCAAGCTATAGGCGCCATTTTAAGTTGAAGAGTCTATATACATATGAACTCTCCAAAATAATCACAGGCAATTCTTACTCAACCAGAGAAACTCAGGGTTGATTACAGGTATCTGTCAGAAGTCACTTTGCTTGTCTTACCTCAATAGAGTTTGGGAAGCCTTAAATTCAAATTTGTTGATCTTGAGTATCTGCCTAAACCATTTAAACCAAGTTTAAAATGTTCTTTTCAGACTGGGGCAGGAAAACTCAGAGGAGTGAGGAGGCCAGGAGTGAATTAATTTTGTTCCTAACTTTCAAGTGCCACCTCAGTCATTTCTCCATTTTTCAGGGCCAGGAGTTTGTCCGAAGAGTACGCAGAAGGCACCGCCTACCCCTAAGAGGGAAACGGCAGCTATGGATCTGGAAACCCAGGTGTCAGACTTTGGAGGCAAAACTCCAGGAACCCACCTCCCACGCATTCTCATTTATGTGTCTTCCTATAATTCTTTAACCCCTAGTTCCTTCATGGACTTCTTTCCTACTCATGGATACGCTGTGTGGAGGCCGCTTGCATTCCGGAGAAAATGCCTGGAATTTTTGATCTGAGGAATCAGCAGAAGGTAAGAGAGGTAAGATAACAGACAAAGCCAGGAAGCACAGGAGAGCGTGCAGGCCTGTGGGGAGGCCTGTGTGCATTGGGGGTTAAAGGAGAGATCACCCCATTTCCTCTGGTCTCTACCTTCCCATCTTTTCCGTTTTCTCAGGCTAGGTCTGAGTAATATCGAAGGGGGTGGAGGAGGAAAGAGAGCAAGAAGAGGGTAGGAGGGAAGGAGCGAGTGGAAAGGACCTAGCCTTGCATTCTTTTCTTTGGGGAATTCAACCATCCGGTATCAGAACACTGACTCCAGGTAGGCACTAAAGGTGAATTGTGGGAGCTGGGGAGGTAGCTCCGTGGCACAAGTGCCTGCCTGGCAAGTGCAGGCTCATGAGTTTGAACCTCAGTCCCGCAAAAGAAAAAAAAAGAAAGGTGAATTGTTTTGAAGAGTCCCTGAAGCCACACCTGTCCATTGTGGACCATCTCTTTCTCTTCCTGCACAGATATTCTAGAGGTATTGGGTGAATTTCATGAATTTTTTGGCTCAACTAAACCATCTGGGCCCTACTTACTCTTGGTGCACTATTCCAAAGCTGGAGATGACTGAGTGAGGAGTCATTTAATGGGAGTTTTTTAGCCCCTCCAAAGTCTCCTAACTCAGTTTACGTCCCTCAGGTGGGAGAAGGAGGTGATTTATTTTCCTCAGTTTCAGTGGCTGATGATCTAACTCAGTGATGGCAAGGTTGCCTGACGGGCAGGTGAAAAAGCAGTTCAGGAAACAGCTCTGCCTTCATGTGTCTGTCTCTCCATCTCCTGCCATAACTTCTGTTGCTACCTGTGGCAGGTGGCACTACACTGGAGTTTAGAGACAAGGATAGGATGAAGTTGTATAATTAGGATGCCAATTAAAATTGAACTTGGTCTTTTCTCTTCTGCGGAGGATGGCAATGACCCAATAGTGATATTTTCTCTTCTTATGGGACTCCAGAGGCCTTGAAAACTAAAAAGTCAAGAAATTCAAGCAGAACATTTAAAGAAGAACAAGAAACTATTTGAAGAAAGAAAGGAAAAGAATTGTACACAAAATCCAAAAGATGTTTAGAATTTCTCCTCAGTTTCTAACCAAGGTAGCTGTAGCCTACCTGTTTCTCTGTGACTGGGTTTTTCCATATGATTCCTAGAGCCCCACTGATTCCCTTGTTCAGTATCTCTGGAATTCTTTACCTCTGCCTGGAAACCACACATTTGCACACAAGCAGTTTAGTCACAGGGAGGCCTTCCTTACCCACTGGCCATGGGTAGGAAAGCTAGTGGTATGGGCAAGGTGGGGTGTAGCCCCAAATGGGGCTGGAAGGTCTGCTTGCAGCCCTGTCAGACTTTGGCTGTGGGACAAACGTGCAGCCAGACCACCTACAGGAGCCTCTGGGCTCCTGGCCATTCTGGGTGACTTGGAATAGAGGAATCTTATTGTCTTTATTAATGACCAGAATGATTTCTTAAGCCACGACCAAAAGGAAAGGGATCCAAATGAAAGAAGCAGTACAGCTCTGGCTCTGCTCTGCATAAAAGCTGACAGTGTCTGCAGTTGTTTCTCAGGTAGCTACCAGTGAGATGTCTCTCACCCGGGTGCTCCTGACTGAACAGACTGGAAGGCAATTGCTTGAAAGAAGTAAACTATGCAGTGCTTCAGGAGTGCGTTGGAAGATGCCCCCTGTGTGCCTAAGACAACTCACTACCACTTCTTCCTTTGAAGCAGGTTTAAGGTCTTAAAAGAAAAAAAAAAAAAAAAAAAAAAGACACTATCCTAAAAAGCTTTTGGGAATTTAGACAGATTAGCCACTCTTATAGAGCTAGGACTCTGCAACAGTCTATTATCAAATGGAATGGCAGGTGCTCAAAGTCATTCCAGGGTGAGGCATACCTGGGTTGGATCTTGGCTTCTGATTTCTGATCTGAAATCAACAGCTTAGGCTCCTTGTTTCTGCCTTGGACAAATAATGGATCTGAATGTATCAAAGATGGACCCGGTGGTCCGCATAGCTTGGCAATTCCTTGAGTCTTCCTGAAAGTCTGTGCATCCTTTGGCTAGAAATTCAGAAAATCTGAGCTGACAGACCTCTCCCCTTACCAAGAGGAGGTGTGGCTTCCCAGATGTGCACCCTCCTCCCCCTCAGCGACTCCTGACTCTGGAAACATCAGTAGTCTGTTTCCAGGTTATTTTATACATGGTTTCTGTACTTGTATTCTGCCACCCTGCTAGGCAAGATCTGATCTTTGTATTCTTGTCATTGTCTATCTATCTATTAATTAATTAATTAATTAATCTGTCAATTCATTTACCTTTCAGCTACAGGAGAGTAAATGAAGCCCTGAGATGAATTAGCACTCCCAGGTCCACCTTCCATCCTGCTGAAAATGCCTGAGAGAAGGGCCTGGGAAGAATGACACAGCATCGAGCCAGCCCTATGGCCTGAGAGGTGACATCCACACTGGCAATGTGGGAGCTCAAGGACACACCCTGAGAGCCAGTCAGTAGTGATCCCAAGCTCAGCAGTTAAGGGTCAAGGTCAGTACCTGTTAGGTCTTCACAATGCATGTGCTGCTTCACGGAGAGCCCAAGCGGTGTGCCCCAGGGTTCATGTCTATATTTTCAATAAGGAAAGCAAACATCGTGCACAGATTTCCATAGTGGTCAGGCTGTCATTAAGCATGATCACGTTCCAGAAATAAGGCTACTGTGCGGCCAGAGAGCCCAACCCAGGGAGGATTCTTAAAACTTATTTCTTTTAATTTTTTTAGCTGGCACTGTTTGGTGAGAGTTTGACTGCTTGGTGGTTGCCTGTGGACAGCCCGGACACCCTATGCAGAAAGCAGCCTCTGTGGTACCATGCAGGTGAGAACTAGGAAACAGCAGCTCAGGGGCTTCTCTCTGTGGCACTGGCCTCTCATAGTCCTATGCAACCTAGACACCTCCTCTGCCCCACACTTGCCATTGGGATCTCTTAAACTTGGAGGGTTGGCCAGGGACGAATGGAGCCAGGCGAGGTAATAGCGGAAACACCCTGTCGGTCACATGGATTTTATTGCCAATGAGGAAGTTATCTAACAGCTGCCGAGACTTCTGCCTCCAGAGCTCCAAATGTTGACTGTTCCTCACACCTGGGTACTGGGTGCAGAGCCTTGTCGGGGTTTTTCAGATTTCCCATTCTCTTGCAGCTTCGATCTCCCCCCACCTGCCTAGCTGCATTTGGAGATGATTTTCCTTTGCAGTTCTCTAGACCATGTGGCTCGCATACTTACCTAGGCTGGCTGTTCCCCACCCACTCCCCATAAGGGGAATTCTGAATCTCCTCCCGAGGTGGGAAAGTTGGGTGGAACAAGGGTCAGAAAAAGGAAGCTGCCCGCGGAGTCCAAGCGTGCAATATCATATTCTTCTCTGGGTGCCTTTGATTCATTCCAGAAAAGAAGCAGGAGATGTAATTTTAATGGGTGTCCTCCTGCCCTTCGACCAATTCCACTAACTCTAATTCCCAGTGAACCAAGCTCACACGCACAAATCTGGTTTTATAAGCCCCTGCATTCCCCCTAACGGCTTGGCAAAGATCTGAACGCACCTCACCCGCACAGAAGGTGCTAAGACCCAACGTTCTGGTTGACAGGATGGATGTTACTACGAAAAAGGAGCAATAGTTTGGCTACGACTGGAAGCAAAGGTGCGCTTGTGAGTAGGCCGCGCCTACGCGCCCATTTCGTGCTCCTCAAGACTTCTTCGGGAGGATCCTCTTCCACCTTCAACCCAAAGCCCAAACACAGCCTCCGGTGGCTTGGAGAATCCTTGCCTAGAGGGCGCCGCTCCTCTGCGAGAGGCAGATGACTGGTGACAAAGCCAGAGATCCCTGGGGCCGACAGTGCCCCCTCTCTGACCCTCAAGGGTCACCCGACTGGGCCCGGGCGTGCTCAGGCGACCAGGAGCGCCGCCAGTCCCGCGCTTGTGCTCTGGGTCCAGGGGAGCCCTGGCTATCTGTGCAGCCGCCAACCCTGCTAGGTGCCTTGAGGGGCTCGCGCGCAGCTTCCCTGAGCGGACGCGGGCGCCCTGGCACACCGGCCAGCCTTCATCGGGGCGCGCCTGCTGCCGCACGCGTTCCACGGTGTTCACGGCCACCTGTTTAGCGAGGGTTTGGGGCGCTGGGCGCCAGCTCCCCGCCGGACGTGCACCCCGGAAGTGCTTGCGGAGACCCGGAAGCGACGGGAACTCGGGCGCCTCCCTCCCAGGGTGAGCTCCGCACGCTGCCAGCTCTGGGGCGCCGGGACGACGCTGCTGTCCCAAGCCCTGTCCCCTCCCAGGTGCGCCTGGGGTCCGCACCATCTGCAGGCCCGTGAGAGAGAGCGAGAGCGCTGGGAGAGCCCAGGTTCCTAGGCCCCTGTGACCGGGTGGAGGGAAGTGGGGAGGGAAGAAGAAATTCACGGCCAGAGCGAGAGCAGCGACTCCCCGAAGATGGCAGAGGAAACGTACAAGAGTCTTCGGTTGGGATTCATAATTCTGCACATAATAAAGCGGCCACCACCACCTCGGCCCTGTGCACCCCGCCCGCCGGCCTCTGCCCCTAGGCAGCCCGGGACGCCAACCTCAGGAGTACTGGAGGCCCTGGTGCGCCCCGCAGCTCACCAGGGTGCCGGGTTCTCGGGCGCCGGGCGCCCCTAGATCCACGTCGTCGTAAGGAGGCTTCAGATCCGATTTGGGCTCGTTTCCATGACACAGGAAACATCTGGGCGTCCTTGCCCGGGGTTTGGGAAAGTACTCACTTCCGAACTCGACGCTAAGGTGTTCAAGGATCCAGACAAAGCCCTGCCGAAGAGGGGGCTGGTACAGGGGCTGAGGGTGGCAGCCATGCCATCTGCCGAGATGCAAACGGGGCGGGGGGCTAACTGGTGGCAGGCACTTGGGTGAAGGACGAATTAAACACTTAGACCCCGTCTGCGCATTCTGGCCTCATTGTTTTAATGTCTGTACTACTTAGCTGCACTTTGAGAAAAGAATAATGCCTTTACATTCAGAAAAACTTCAAAGACCAGGAGTTGCTCAATGTGGAGCACATATGGTAGTCTCCGAAGGCCTTGCCTGCCAAAATATGTTTCTCAGTATTTTTCTCTTTTCATTTTTTTCGTTCCCCCACCCCCACTTTTTTTCATCCCCAAGTGGGAGGGAGCCGCGGGCTCAGGTTACCTAGGGCGCTTGGCGTTCACAGGAAGCAGTTGGAGACTACATGGAAGAGGCCCTTCAGGAGCAGAATCCGCTGGGGAAGGGACTGTGAAGATAAGCACGCTGGAGAGACCACATCCTGGAAGCTGCAGCTTGCCTGCGACCCGGCATTGGCTGGGGCAGGGCTAGAACATTATCACATTCAAAGGTGTTAGGTCGCTTTCGTTCTACACAACGACGTTTTACTACAAGCGCACATGTTCCTGTTGGTAACCGCTTCCATGGTCAGGTCAAGACACACCCACCGGCTTGGATCCTGGCCTTAGCACACGCTGTATGTGGGCACACTAAATGTTTGCCAAGTGAAGCCTGAACCAACTAGGCAGAGGGAATAGCATATCAGTCCGCTTTTTAATTTCCGACTAAGGAAGATTCAGTTGTAAAATTTCTCTTTTTACTGTTATTCAGACCACCGGCCCAGTTTTTTTGGGGGTGGAGGTGGTGGTGGTTAATACTTGACAGAGAATATTTAGCTAATGTTCAGTTTGCTTCAATAATTCTCCAGGGGAATTTCAGAATATCAGGAGTCAAAGTCATCTACTTTATCTTGAAGATTGTCCTGAAAATAACCTGACACCAAAAAAAGGAAAAGTTATTTGCCCAGCGAGCATTGCTGGCCTTGAGCTGTCTCCGGCGCAGCGCAAGCTGGGCTGTCCATCCCACCCTACCATCGTGGGGGAACAAGCTGGATAACTTCCTTTTTTCTCCCTTATTGATTAAATGGACTCCTTTCATCGCCTCTGAAAAATGAACTCAGGATATTATCCTTCAGCAAATTTACATGCAGAGTTAGTATTAAAGGCAAGGGTGAGTTCTTAGGACTCCCATTTAAAAGAAGATCCATGCTGTCACCAGAATATGCAGCTCTTTCTAACACAATATTGCTGCTGGTGGGGGAAGGAAGCACAGCACACATGGAGCTGATTAAAAATGAATCTTATCAAATCTTCCAGCTTTCTGGTGACATATATGATATACACAGAGACCAGTGGGCAATAGTTAGAAATTACTTTGGACCTAGCTTGGCCATCCGCCTGCTGTATGTTTGGCTACTCCATTTCACTAATCCTTTTTTCCTTCTGTCTATCTCTGTCTCTGACTATCTCTTCCTCTACGTATGAACGTATAGTAGCCCATTGGTTTACAAACGTAGTTTGTTTTTTGACTTTGGGGAAGATGACTAGTTGTGTTTATCACCAGATTTGGAGTTTGCAAGGAGAAGCTAGCATTCCTCAGAAGCTTTTGCTTGAGAACTGAGTTGTTTGTGAGTTGTGAGCTGAAGTATTGCAAGATACAGGCATATTAATTCTTAACTAAAACATATGATTGATATGATTGATTAATAGAATTGTCTATTGGGTCCTTAAATCTGACTTGGATTCTCATGTCTTCTAATTACATATATCAGCATTCAGGCATCCCCTTACCCGTGTCACATGGAAGCTGCAGAGTTAATGCCAAAACCTCACTTCTTAAGAAATACTGAGAATGTTAACTTAGAAAGAAAGGGCTTTTGAGGGGTAACAACCCTTCAACTTGTGGTCCAGAGCCCTGACTTTCTGAAATCATGTGGTTGGACAGCCCGGGCTGGCTTCCTACTGAGGAAATCTTCCTCTAAGAAAGCTACTCTAGGGCACATTTCTGTGTGCTACTCCTCTTCCTCCTCTAGCCTCCTCTGTTCTCACATTTTAGTTCAGATCGAAAATAACTGGGCCAGGGCCCGACAGGATGGCTCAGTGGTCTAAGGCGTCTGGTTAGGAAAGCTTGGGTGGGTACAGGGACCACCGTTCGATCCCCCGCACCACACGCTGTGCCAGCCCTGCCCTCAGGGCAGGCTGAGCTGGCCATAAAATAAATAAATAAAATAAACAAACAAAAGTTCTGAAACAAGGAAAAAATAAAATAAAAATTAAAAAAAAAGAAAATAACTGGGCCAGAATATACTACTCTTGCATTTATTTCTTTACATTTATTTGTTTGCTTGCTTTGAGTCAGAGTCTCTCTGTATAGGCTACACAACTTGAGACTCACTTAGCACAAGGACCAACTCCTGGGAGAAACTCAATGAACCATTATTGTATGCTGAGAGAAAGGAACAAAGGAAAACAGGTCACCAGGCTGGTTTAAACTCACTGTGTGGCCCTACCTGGCCTTTGATTCCTGCCTTGGCCTCCTGAGTGCTAGGATGACAGGTACGGGCTGTCACACCTGGCTCAAGGAGCACAAATGCAAAACCCAATGTCAGTACAGTTTCACTTGGATGCTGCTGCTTCTTTTATTACCACATGTTATTTTACTTATACTGCATAATGGGTTGTATTGTGACATTTTCACACATATACGTAGTGTTCTGATTCTGTTTATCCCCCATCCCCTTCTTTCCTCTTCCTTTCCTCATCCCCTTCACCTACTCTAACAGTCTGCCTTCTACTTTCATGTCACTCTTTTGGGGTGGTGCTCCTTTAAACACATCAGCTCCACTGTGTTAAATTTGAGCCTTCAAGAACCACTGTGATGATTGGTCCTCTAATGAGAGCTACAGCCTCAAGTGTTATTTGTTTTTTAAAATGAGTCCTACGTAAAAAAGATAAAATTTCTAGTGAACCCTAAACATGGAATGAATTAAGCTGAGCCAGGGTTCATAATAGTATTCCACTGATTCTCTTCTCTGACATAACAGACTGCCAGTTCATCAGTGATGGGGAGGATGACAAGTGGAGAGGCTACCAAGAGTTATCCACCACAAAAAACAAAGTAGCAGAGCTGGGTGTGGTGACATACTTTTGTAATCCCAGTACTCAGGAGGCTGAGGCAGGGGGATTGCTGTGGATTCAAGGCCAGTCTGGATAACACGGTGAGTTGAGTCCAAGGCCAGCCTGAACTACATGATGAGACCTTGTTGAGAGAAAGAAAGAAAGAAAGAGAGAGGGAAAAAAAAACAAGTGACGCTGTTCTTGCTTGCTTTTGGGACTGCCTTCTTGATTCAAGAGGATGGCTCAAGTACCGTCTGCCATACTGAAAATAAAATCTAGGGCACTTCTACCCTCCTACCAACTCTTCCTGCTTGCCTACAATTCAATGTGTTTTATAGGAACAGTTATGATCTGTTTTTCCTGGGTATATGGTGAACCAGGAGAATTCTTTGCAGTGAAGCCATCCTATGTCTTTTATCACTTTCAGGCTGCGGACACTGATGATTTAGGCACTTAAAGAACCCAAAGTAGCTCCACATCTGGGGGAATCGCCCTTAGCAGAAACTTAGACAGTGGTAACTGTTATTTTCCATAGCTGAGGAACATAGGCAAAAGAGATCTTTTGAGTTTGGGGATGTTGTTTTGGACCTTTTCTGTTTTTTAAATGAAACCCTCTGCTTGGGCAATAATTATAGCACTTTTTGAGGCAGTTGTGAGGACTCAGTGAGATAAGCTGCTACATAGTACATTGTACAATGTCAGATCTGTAGTCAGCACTTAACTGCACATTAGCAAACCCTACTAACCAACCTTCCTGTGACTTCCTATGATGTTGATGCACATGTGTCTATTCAGAGTGCTCCTTGGAGGGCTAGCCCTGACTATCTAACTCCCCACTCAAGGACAGCTCCATATAGATGCAATGCAATTTATAAAACTGCATTCAGAACAGAATTACCTTCCAGTCCATGGAGTGCTTGCTATCCATGCTCCTGGTCTATGTGAACAGTGCCCAGATCCATCTGGCACTCGGGCCCATAACCTGGCAAAGGTCACCAGGTGTTTCTAAATCTCTTTCAAGTCTACTGTCTTTTCCTGCTTCAACCATGGCACTGGGTTTTGCCTGGTACTAAAGATTGAGTACTGAGTTACACCTGTAGGCATTTTTATTTTCTTTATTTTTAGATATAGTTCCAAGTTACCCAGCCTGGCCTCCAACTCATGATCCCCATGCAGGTGTGCAGCACCAAGCCTGGCTTGCCCACCTCATTCTGCCCCTGACCCACCCCCAGTGTACCATCTAGACTGTTCCCATGGCAGCTGTTTACACCACGCAGATGAGTCAGGACCCTGGGTCACATCATCTCTCCACTTTAAGTCTTCCTTTCGCTGCACCATAGACCCGAGCAAAACCCAAATGCTGAGCACATGATGCTCATAATGATGACCCATAGCCTCCCCTCGTGCCACGCTCCCTGCACACAAGCTGAGCTGCATTTCTGCTGAACTACATTGAACACTCTTAGTTTCTTTGGCTGTCATGTCTGTGCACACATGTCCCTCAGGCCTGGCTCATACCACCCTTCTTTGTCACTGGACAGTACCCTACCTGTCTCTCAGGATTTAGCTCAGTGCCTCATTTCCTGGAAAACTTCTTTAAGCCCCCAACTGAGTAGGATTTTTTTTTCTTCTCCACTGGCTGAGTTCCTGGAGGGCAGTGGAGTGTTTCTTTCTTCTATGACCACCATGCTTTAGAGTCTGACATGGGCTTATAATAATAATAATGATAATAATAATAAAATAATAATATTCAAATGTTATTATTCAAATACATGGCATTGATTCTATTAACATTTGCCATCAAAATATGCAATATGTCAATAAGTGCTTGCTTGGCAAGTGCAAGGTCCTGAGTTCGATCCCTGGTAGCACCAAAGGG
>PVJA010018468.1:0-39896 GCA_004027025.1 Myocastor coypus | reverse complement strand
TATGTACTAGTTTGGGGTGTGATAAGGCAAGTCTTTTATTCCTGCTATAACATAGTAAATGGGGACCTTTGTTTAAAAAAAACTATAGCAACATCTTCCTATTAATTTTTTACATTGCTTTTTTTTTACACAAGACATTGACTATTTAAATACATATTTTTTCAGATGAATACAATCCCTAAAATCTCCAAATGTAGTACTTAAATTAGTTGTGAATGAAGTTGTTTTTAAAACAAAGCATCTTGAATTAAAAAAAAAAAAAAAAAAGGAGTAGAAAACCATGGCTAGTAAAGGAAAATGCAGGAGTAGCAAACAGGTAAAAGTCCCCAGAGGATTCACAGAGGAGCTTCAGGCCATTCCAATGTAAGAGGTGACAAAGACATGTTAACAGGTTCTAGAATAAGGAAGTAGGAACATATATTTTAGGCATTCTGGGTTAGAGACAAATGACCAATGAGAAGGATGCAAAGAGATAACTGCCTTTGGCATGGAGAAATGAGGGCCTTGTGTATGGCTGTGTCCCCTGAAAGCTACATGCTCATAGGTGGAAGTGCTAGGAACTGGTATGTGACACAGGGATTAAGGGTACAACACCCAAAAGGCAGGTGACCTGGAAACGACAACAGGAAGAGACTGCTATTTCTTTGCTATGCCACGGCTTTGCTGCCTGCTGCCCATCATAGACCACTTCCCCTCTGTGGTGCTCCTCTGCCACATCACACTGCCTTACGGCCAGCCAACTATGACCTGATGCCTCTACAAACTGTGAGCCAAAGAAACCATCCCCATTTAACAATGGATATCAGGTATTTTTGTCTCAGGAATGAGAAAAGACAGAGAGCCTGGAAAAACATACTTTCCAAAAACACTGATGGGAAAATATGGAAGATTCAAGAAGGAAATGAATCAAAAAGGTACAGAAAATGGGGTTATCCTGGCAAAACAGTTCTCATAGGAAGCTTGCGGAAACAGTGCTTTGTATGAATTTGGAGAATCTAAGCATGTAGGTCTCCAAACACTGAACTTCAAATAGTTAAAGAACATCCAAAAGCCACACCAACTATTTGGGTAGCCTGAGGGCTATCCAGAGTGTGTGTGTGTGTGTGTGTGTGTGTGTGTGTGTGTGTGTGTGTGTGAGTGACTGGGGATCAAACTCAGGACCTTGCCCTTGTCAGGCAGGTGCTTATGTCACTAAGCTGGGTCCCCAGCACCTATCCAATAGTTTTTAAAAGATTATTTTGGGAATGGAAGTTGATACAGTGCTTCTATCTTTCAATGTCTAGTAAAAGAAATGAGTATTTCCTTTCTCACACTTACTCCTACAACAATCTTCTCCATAAATTACATTATTGTTTATTTAGCAAAAGATTGGAACTCACACCTGGTCCTTCCTTGTTCTTTGCCACTAATATTCAATTAATAACAATGAAGTGATATGAACTCCTTCATGTCTATGTGATTCGTCCTTCTCTTGTGTATCTCACTATCATTGTTTCTCTTTAGGCTCAGATGATATCTCAGCTGGGTACCTGCTGTTGCTGGCTAACTAGCCTCTGGCCTTATCTAGGTCTATGCTCCTCCCACTGGTACTTCGTAGTGCCAATCACGGCTTTCGGAAAGGCCAACCTGACTACGCTCTGTTCAGCATGCATGAGAGTCTTCCTTAGCTTCTCCGCTGGCTTGTGCTCAGTATTCTCAAGGAATATATGGAGACTCCAGGGAGCTGTGTTTGTCAACTAGTGCCACTGATAGGAATCACTCTCTTGAGTGTGTGTGTGTGTGTGTGTGTGTGTGTGTGTGTGTGTGTGTGTGTGTGAAGAAGAGTTATCCACAGGGAAAGGCCAGCCAAGGACGTCCGCGTTTGTAGCCTTGCTTACTTCTTCAGCCTCATCTCTTTCAAACCTTCCCGTTTTCTGCCCAACAGACTCTCCTCTTGAGTGGACTGTACTTGCAGTTCTTCAAAACCCTTGGGTTGTTTCACCTGTTTTGCTGTTCTATGATGAACCTTTTTTTTTTTTTTTTGTGGAAGCAGGGATCAAACTCAGGACCTTGTGCTTGCCAGGCAAGCACTGGTGCCTCTGAACTATCTCCCCAGCCCTGTGATCAACCTCTTTTATCTATGATTTTCTTCTTTTACTTGATGGTCTGAAAAATTCTTGATGAGTTTTTTAAAACTCTCATACCTTTCAAGACTCATTACTTGTAATCAAGTATAACTTTTTCTATAAAGACTTTGCAGGTCTCTACTGTGGAACTGAGGACTTTCTGCTGTATATGTGTTCATCATTGCCCCAATGACACTACATTCCTTTTATTGTTCACAGAAGACTATTACTGAGTGTTGCCTTCACCCGAGGGAGATAGCTTCCTCAAATGCCTTATGAATCTATAGCCCCAAACTTATTGACTGAGAGGACACTAAGGGTTCCAGTAATACCTGTCATCTCTGGGCAGACATTAAAATCATCTGCCCTGAAGGATGAAGTAGAGAATACTAGAGAAATAGAATTATAACTCACCACCCCCACAAGTATTTGCTCCCAGATATAAGTTTGGTAGCTAGGATTATTAAAAACTTCGTGCAATAGTTAACTATTTATTATCTTTTTACAAAGTTTCTTAAGATTTCTTGGCCTTTAAAAAAGATTCTTAAATAATGCAATCAGCTCTACAGAAGCCTTATAAGGCCTAACAGAGAATGCACATTCAATAAATACTATTTTGGAATAAATTGGTATGGATTGATTTTTATGATAAAGTCCTGGTACTCTAACTTCATTACAAAATCAAAGACTTCTCAAATTTTCACTGATACATAACTATCCATAGTGAGAAAAAACATTGACTCTTTGGAAATTTCAGATTATCCAAATATATGTGGTGGAGAATCATCAAATCTCTTGCACTTAAATTGTGCTACTGAAAATTGAAGTTAATGCTCAGAGAATATGTATTTTTCTGACAAAAACTTTAGGCCTTCATAATAGTGTAGTGCCTTAATAATAAGGATTTCACATCAGTGACATTCAAGATTTTACACTGTATTTTTAACACATCAGACACAGCTACAATTATATTTATGATAACAGTTATAGTTTGTCAAGTGGCTTATTAGACTATTCTAAATGCATGTCTGAGTAAATTTTGGTTTATTAAACAATTATAGGTTGTCAGTCACTCTAAACAGATTTACTGG
The DNA here is from genome assembly GCA_004027025.1 of Myocastor coypus. Taxonomy (NCBI): domain Eukaryota; kingdom Metazoa; phylum Chordata; class Mammalia; order Rodentia; family Myocastoridae; genus Myocastor; species Myocastor coypus. The sequence continues at coordinate 36,700 of PVJA010018468.1, read as the reverse complement.
GTAGCTTGTATAATAAATACTATACTAATTGGTCAGACTCCAAAGTTAGTTACTCTTAAGTAGCCCCATTTCTATGTAAAGTTGGCAGGAATAGTCAAAAATGATGAAAAAGGAGACAGATACCTTAGATATAGTGTAGGCGTTGAAAAGAATGAGTATAAGGAAGTTTCAAATTGTATCTCTGTGTGGAAACTCAGAACAAAGCAAACAAACAAAAAAGCAAGAACTCCAAGGCAGTTCAACGAATGTTGATTCTTGATTGAAGAGGCATGAGGAGATTTTGGAAAGCTACCACTCCTCTTTTGAAATGTAATTATTATTAGTTAATGATTATTAGTTAGAAATTATTAAATAACTATTAGACATAACTATTACAGCTGGCCTTTCACACATTTATAGAAAAGTAACATGATGACTCTCTGACGTTGACTTCAAATGATCATGGGAGCACATTCTGGAAAGTGTAGTGTGCACGAGGAATGGCAGCCACTGGCGCAGTCACATGTAGCTTACTGGGGATAACGTAGGATGTGCTTCCCTATTGTTATTAACCTATCACCTGCTAGTGTAGTGGTCAGGGATCTAGCGAAGAACTTTTTTTGAATGGTTCTAGGTAAGCATATTAGAAAAAAACACAGCTAGCACAGTATGATTCTGTAGATACAATTACCCTGAAGAGACTACTTTAAAAAGCAGAGTGACAAAGTCTATGAGAAGAAAAATATTAAGAAAATAAGCCTACAAGTGAAATGTGGATCAGGCAAAACTACCAACATTAAAGAATTGTCAGTATAAACTATGAAAGGGTAAAACATTCTTAGATTAGTGACAATGTAATTTTGGCCCTTAAATCAGGAATCGCCTACAAAAATAAAACCCTTAAGTCTACAAACAGAGGTGATTTTCTTTTAGAGTGTCAGCACTATGGATTGGAAACTCAAACATCACCAAGAAGAGTCCTACTGGTCATGCTCTACTATGAGGCTAACTGCTCCCAGACATTATTAAAATGTTTATTAAAAGTACAAGTACACTTACTTTCCTTTTTTAATTGTGTTTCTCCCGAGCAGTGGGTCAAGAACTGGATCTATTGTTTCTTCAAGGTTTTCCAATAGGATGACATTCCCCAAAGCCAATGCAGTTTCAATGGCATTCAAAAACCTGAAAATTCAGCCAAGATTGAGATTATAAACATAAAAATAAAAACAAGAACAACATTCATAATTATTTCTATGAATACATTTTATGTAATGTATATATTTCAATGATATTAACAGAAAAAAATTATAAAGTTAGTAGTCTTAACTGGATTAGACATCAGTTTTTTTGTTTTGTTTTGTTTTTGAGACAGGGTCTCACTATGTAGTTCAGGATGGTCCTAAAAAATGGTATAGGTTAGGACACTCACTCAGTAATACCCCTTCTTCAGCCTTCTGAGTGCTGGAATTACAGGTATAGGCCACCAGACTAGATTTTCAGATAAATCTTACAGTCATATTTTCCAAGGAAAAATTAGTTGCCTTCAAGAATCACCAATGGTGGAAACAAATGTAAATAACTGAAATGCTTTAAGTTTAAATTCACTAGCTGAGTGCAGTGATACACAGCTGCAATCCTAGCATTTGGGAGGTTGATATACGAGGGTCACTGAATTTGAGGCCAACCTGACCACATGGTAAGTTCAAAGCCAGCCTAGAATATACAGCAAGACCTTATCTCAAAAAAAGAAAAGACCTCCATAAATTTAAATTACATTAAATGTCTGGTGGTTTTGTCACAGTTTCTAAATCTTTAAATTCAATCATGTACAATGTTTAACCGTTGTTATTCCTACTCTCTAAAAGGAATCTCCCCACCAAAGAGAGTTTTCTCCAAGTTTTCAGGTAAGCAAGGACCATACAGATCTGTATGCTATCTGTATAAGTATTCTTTGGTTCACTTTACATGTGAATAATTTATTTAAGAATAAGTGACTACCAAGAGACAACTTTCTATTTAAAAGAAAATGCTGTCACATACGTCCAGTGACAAAGTCTTAGAGCAGACTCTGTTCTTAACAGTGGTGTACAAAACACAGCTTAAGAAATCAGACATCCGGTTTGGGCACATGGGCTCATGTTAAGATCCTACCATAGGCAAAGAGTAGAGTGAGGACTATAACTGTAACCACAATGGAGCCTAGAGGCATAGCTGGCCAACCCAGTGTTACTGTATGCCCGCTGCCCTAGAGAAGGAGTACAACACACATTTCCATTCTTAGCCTTTGGAAATTTAGTTATCTTTCCTTTGAGACACAATCTTCAATATGATTTTTCACCTTATGTGACTACTGTCTGGCACACATGACTTCTCAACAGAGGTACTTCATATGAAATAGGCAGGCAAACAAACGTCATCAAACTATAATATTTTAAGGTGGTAGAGAGGCCTAACAAATGCCAAGACTTTAGAAAAGTCAAGACTTGATGAAAGCCCATTGCATAAGAGCTGAACACAAAGCCAATCCTGTCAGCATTCACATACCCTTTCTGGCCCACATGTGTGACTTTCAGGTCCGCTCCATACTTGTTCTTGACCCACTTAATTCCCTGCTGCTGGGGATCTATCAGCAGGGGCCAGCGTTCACAGTGTGTCAGGATGGTGGCATTTTCAGTTGACATCCTGTCACTGGGCAGCCCTTCATTACTCCAGGTGGCCACTGTAGCATCATCTGTCAACATGGCAACCACGTCCAGGCCTCTTGTTATCGGGATAGAAACCTTTAAAATCCAAGTTGAATACCACAAATGGTCAGGGTGGCAGAGCAAGGGGAGTTGGCTCAGCAGGTGAAAACAGGAACAGAACAAAGAGAAGAGAAAGCGACTCCATGGGGTACACTCCAACTCTGTACTAGAAACCAAATGCAACTCTCATGAGATACAATTAGACCTACTGACTCACTTTGAACCTTTCTAAGTCTTAGTAATTGTGGACTTGGACATCCAGTTTATTATGCATCAACATGGCTTCAACTGAAAGAACGTCTATCCTACACCTACATCTACAACCATTTTTATGAAGTGCACAAGAATTTTGGCACTAGGAAGAGGCAGGAAACTAGACATTTGCTTACGGAGCCATGACTCCACATAAGCAAGACCTAAATGTAGTATTTTGTTCACACATTCTAAATGTTCTGACAGGCCAACATTGTAGAGATGGTTTCTTAGTCTCAACGGGTTCATGAAAAGTTCTCAGTCCATTGGAACTCCATCCACTTGGTGGGCCGAGAACTGAGAGGGTGATATCTGCACTCACAGGAAACACAAGCCTAGACAACACTACACAGGAGGGCAGTGTGAGGAGCACAGGGCCCAGAAGGGGAGAAGAGAAAGGAGGGAGAGAGAAAGAGAGAGGTGGGGAGAGAGGAGAGGTAAAAGAAACCTACTTTAAAGAGCAAGGATCCTTCTTTACAAAAACAGAAACTTGAAGAAATGTATACAAGATTGTGGAAAGAAAGCACTTGGTTATTCTTTCAGACATCAATCCCCAAACCTTTCCTGGGGGCCTCCTGGGTGTATGAAGTACTATCCACATATGCCAAAATAAACAGAATAAGTAAAGTACCAGTCTCTGATAAGGAAAAGGGCTGGACAGAAAACACTCTTCCCTAGTGTGTGCAAGCAGAGTTCTACCTATAGTAGGCAGAGGAGGAGGCAGTGGCAGCAATTTTGTTTCATAGAGTTTCAACAAACAAAACACTGAAAGGATGCCCACAGCAAGGCTGGAACATAATTCCATACCAATATAGGAAGTGTGGTACAGTATTTCCCTAATTACAGTTTTGCCTTAAAAATGGATCAGGGCTGGGAATGTACGCAATGGTAGAACATATAGTTAGCATACATAAGAGTGTGGGTTTCATGCCACACACTACTTACACACACGGGCACACACATGCACAACTGCCCACACAAATGTACACACAAGAAAGCCCTAATTAGTGGTATGGAAGGAGTATTTGTATCTGATTTAATATAATTTCCTTAAAGAGGGAAACAGTTTGCTCTCTGTACAACAGGGAACTTTCCATGATCAAGGTGTCATGGTGTAGATCTAAAATGCACCCTCAGTCACAGGTGGGGCTTTGGAAGGTGACTGGATCATGGGGCGCTATCCTCCACAGTGGACGAGTCCACTGATGAAGTAATAGCTATATGTGCTGGCAGAAGGTGGGGTCTGGAGGGAAGGGGTGTGCAAGTGAGGACTTGCCTCTGGAGTGGGTTTGTCTGTCCACACACACTTCTCTCTCTGCCTCCTGGCGGCCAGGAGGGAAACAACTTTCCTCCACGATGCCCTTCTGCCATGTCTTTCTGCCTTAGAGACAACTGGTATGGACCGAACTCCAAGACCATGAGCCGAAATAAAGGACTTTTAAGTTATTGGGAAGGGCATTCAGGGAGAACAAAGTTGACCAATAACTAAAGGATAAGTGGTTTTTCTTTCCTACCTTCTAATATTAAAAGCTTGAAACAACTGTAAACACTGTATAACTTTGACTTCTGAAACAAAAAGGACTCACAGAAGAGGGTGACCATGGACCTTGTGCCTAAATTTAACAGCTTGATCACCTACTCTGTTGCTTGGTCTCCACTAGGAGCCAAGGAAAATGCTACCTTGTCCCCCTTTTGTGGTCCCTTATTTCCTTTGTATAGAAAGGAAAATAAAGCCTCATCCAATATAGATAAGCTAACCACATTAAAGCGTATCGTAAATATTAGGGGTACTCTATGACTTAAAATTGTAGAAAAATGTTTTAGGATATTTTCCTTATAGTATCGTGTTCAAATGGATAGTTATATTACTACGGGCATAAAAGTTTGTCCTAAAAATATTTTTGATAGTTAAAATACAGTGATCATTTTCTGTTTTATTAAGTTTTATTATACAAGTTTTTTTTGTGTGTGTGGTGCAGGAGATCAAATTGAGGGCCTAGAAATGCTAAACTAGTATTCTTCCATTAAGCTACATGCCTAGCTCCATCACAATAAATTTTAACCGAGGCACAGACTGAGAAAAACAAGCCTCATTATATATATTTATGTATCTGCTTCTATCTGTCTTTTTAATTTACTCCTCAGAAGAAGTTTATAACAAAGACAATGATTTTAGAAGCAAAGCATGAAGAAAGAGCCCCTGAGCTCCAACAACCGCTTCTGAAGGCTGTGTCACCAGGTCCTGAGCTACCAGGAGGTGGAGCTGAGCAGGGGAATAAAGGCAGGCTCCTTTTTGGAAAAGCTTTACATACTGGTCAGAGAGGCTGAGGCACGCGCCATGATTTCACTTCAATTGGCATCAGCACATTTTAAAAACTGTCTTTCACATGATCTTAGTAGGAGGCTGGGGCTGCCAAGCACAGTCCTGTGGTCTTACTTCTTGTACAGCTCTCTTAGGTGGAGAGAGCTCATATTTTCAGAGTACTTCGATTACTCCCGGAAAAAGGCATCTGGGTAAGAGTAAGTCATTCTTCTTACTTCCTTGTAAGCCACTGAAAACTGCTGTTTCTCCACTGTAAACTGAAAGTCACCTTGGAGGCCCATGCGCTGTAGTGGCACCATCCTCTGTGTCTCCTGATCTTATTAATAGCGTGGCTATGCTCTGTTTTGCCTTTCCATGTTTTGCCATCGGTCTGTGGCCAACCTCATGCCAATGCAGTTGCTAAACCACTCTCTGCCCCTGGGCATCTTGGAGGGTAGGGAAGAAGACACCATGCCACCTTGGAAGGCCGTGTATATCCCTATCCTGGCCTCCTTTGTGCACGCCCTCGACCTGCACTGTGCTACTCATCTCTAGCAAGGTGTTTGGTTCCTCCATATGTGGATGAGAAATGTTGGCCCAGACTTTGCAGTAATATGACATGATTCCTAGATACAATTCTTTGGCCGAGACTGCCAACACCTGCCTCACCTGTCCAGCAGTTGTGGTTACATATAACAACAGCATCAAGACACCTATGCTTTTGTTCTACCATTTTTATTTTGTCAGTATGGCAAAATATATATTGCACAAAATTTGTCATTTTAGAGCTGACGAGATAGCTCTGCAGACTATGTGCCTGCTTAGGCCAGCACAGGGACTGGGGTTTGGTCCCTGGCACCACAGATCATGACAGCCTGGCCCCTAGGTGTGCTGAGCTGGTCATTGAGACCAGGCGTGGTAGCACACACCTGTAATCCTAGTGCTGAGAGGCTGAAAACAGGAAGATCACTATGAGTTGGAGCTGTGTAGTGAGACCCTGTACCAAATACATATATTTTAAAAAATTGTCATTTTAACTATTTTTAATTGTATAGTTCAGTGACATTAAGTGCATTCACAATGGGAAACCACTACCAATTTTCAGAACTTTCTTCATCTTCTCAAACTGAAGCCCTAGTCCCATCTTTTCTTCTCCTCATCCCAGCATGGCTGTCTCACTTTTTGTCTTTAGGAACTGGACTACATGAAGTGCCTCATTTAAGTGGAATGATACAGTAGCTGCGACTGGTTTGTTTCAGTTAGCATCCTGTCCACAAGGGCTAGTCATGTTATAGAGAGTATCAGAATTCAGGTTTTAGGTTTAGCAACATCATGTGTATATGTCACATTTGAAAAATCTGCTTGTCTGTCCATGAATACTCGGGCTGCTTCTACATCTTGGTTGGCCTGAACGATGCCTCTATGTTCATGGTGTACAGACAGCCATTTGAGCCTCAATGTTTTCTTCTTTGGGGTACCTACCTACAAGTAAAATTGCTGGATCATTTAGGCTTAATTGTATCTCACCTGCTGGCTTCTGCTAATCAGATGGCTATGTAGCCTAAGCCGTCCCTCTCATTCCTGAGTTGTGCTCCTGCTGGTCTCTGGACCTTCCCTGTGTGGCCTCCTTCACCATCCAGATTATTTGCCTGGAAACCTGAAGCCATGGCTGAATTCAACATCCTCTGTCCTCTTTAAACTCCAAGGCTTTGAGTGCTACTGATGCCAACTTTATCAAGGGCTCGCTTAGGCTCAGTGAGAGACTTCCTGTGCTTGCATAACGCTCACACCGCTCTTCTTGGTTTGTAATATGGAAGCCATAATGCAGACTCCTACTAATTTTAAGAAGGTCATCTGTATCACACTGTGCACTTTCCACCTGTCCTGCAGCACTGGCAGTGAGACATGCGACAGCCACCGCACCGTAATGATGCATCAGCTCACCCAAATTTATAATTTTTATTTATTTTATTTTATTTTTATGGCCACCTCAGCCTGCCCTGGGAGTGGAGCTGGCGCAGCATGTGGTGCCAGGATTGAACCCTGGTCCCTGCGGTTGCCTAAGCTTAACTAAGCAGGAGTTTTAGACAAGTGAACCATCCTGCCAGCCCCACATTTCCTTTTAAATTTATTAAGTTTTTAATACCTCACCTGAAATGCTTTTATTTCCTACGAAGCTATGAAGTGGTACCTGGCAGTACTTTTCCTCGATGATTAATCAGTTATTCTCACGTGATATATTATTGACCTTATTGAGCAAGATTTTAGGATAATTATTTATTAAATAATTCATTGCTTCCCTTAACGATAAAGCAATGTACAGCTTAGCAAACGGTACATTTATTTCATAAGTATGTATTGATGTGGTGGCAGTTCCTCAAAATACCAAACACAGAATTAAAGTATGATCCATCAAATGACAATTCAAGTCTATACCCAAGAACAATGAAACATATGCCCATACCCTAAAAACCTACACATGAATACGTGAACAGTCACAGCAGAATCATAATAGCCAAAATGGAGCAACAATTACAAATCATTTGATGAATGGTTAAGTACAATCTAGCACATCTGTAGAATAGAACATTGCACAGGCATAAAAAGGAGCAAAGTGTTGGGGCCCGGCAGGATGGCTCAGTGGTCTAAAGCACCTGCTTAGGAAAGTTTGGGCAGCTGCAGGGACCGCAGTTTGATCCCTGGCACCACATGCTGCGCCAGCCCCTGCCCTCAGGGCAGGCTGGGCCGGCCATAAAAATAAATATGTAAACAAACAAAAATTAAAAAAAAAAAGTAGCAAAGTTGATTGAAGCTACCTACGTATACATCCTACAAGCTTGTTAAATGAGGTCAGTCATATAATATGACCTATTTATGGGTTCATTTATATGAAATTCTGCAGAAAGCAAATCTGTGCACCTGTACAACAGATTAGTGGCAACTGGATGACAAGTGATACCCTATGGGTGTGGAGTTGATTTTGGGAATAAAAAATATTCTAGAATTTGTACTTATGATAGCTGCACAATTCCATGAGTATACAAAAAACCACTTAACTAGACTTTACATGTGCAAAGCATATGGTATATATGTCATATCTCAATCAAAGAGGTACTGAGCATTCAAAGTGTCCTAGGATACTGTGAATATCTAGAGCAGTGGTTCTCAACCTTTCTAATGCTGTGACCCTGCAATACAGTTCCTCATGTTGCAGTGACCCCCAAACCAAAAAATAATTTTGGTAGCTACTTCAAAACTATTATTTTGCTACAGTTATGATTCGGAATGTAAATACCTGATATGCATTATGTAGTCTCATTGCTACAAATCCAACATAATTTAAACATAGTGATTAACCATAAAAACAATATTTAATTATATGTTGAGAAATATTTATTACTAATTCCAATGAATAACATTTCACCATGGCACAGCATGGGTTTAAATATAACAACAATTCCAAATAAATAACATTTTCCGATAGCTTTAGGCGACCCCTGTGTTTTGGTTGTTCGAGCCCCGCCGGGGTCATGACCCATAGGTTGAGAACCACTGATCTAGAGTATCTAGAATAGAGATTCTAGATAAGAGTGGTGGACAAAGCATGCAAAAACCTTGCTTCAGTGGATCCTCTGCACTGGCTGGATGTGGAGACAGATCCTAAGTATGGGCAATAGTAAACATGATATTTAAGAGTGCCACATGTGATAGTCAGGAATGGGACCAGGGCTGTTGCTCAGTGGTGGAGCACTTGTCCAGCATATATGAAGCTCTGGGTTCAATCTCTAGCACCAAACCAAACCAAACATAACAAACAGACCAGGAACCAGAGGGAATGTAGGTGTCGAGGAGTTGGGGTTCAAGTTAAGTCTAGAGTCTCAGAAGGCTTAACTGCACAAAGACTCAATGGACAGGAAGAAGTGAAAAATGTGGAAATCCTAGAAGAAAATGCTATGTGGAAGAAGAACAAACCAGTGAGTGCAAAGGACCTGGGGTCAGGACACACCTGCGAACTCCCAGAAGGTGGCTGGTGAATATGAAGTAAAGTCAGAAGGAAAGGGGCACAGGAAGTGAGAGCAAGACAATGGTGCCAACCACGGAAGCCTCTGTAGGAATCCACATTTTGCTCTGAGTGTGATGGTGAATTGCCCATGGGAGTTTAGATGACACTTTCCCTTTCCCTGCATTTTAAGAGGCTCACCTGGATGCACTGCAGAGAGGAGCCTTGGGACAGAAGTGACACATATAAAGACAGAGAAGGGCCTGGCAAGATGGCTCCATGGTCTAAAGCGCCTGCTTAGGAAAGCTTGGGTGGCTGCAGGGACCGCGGTTCGAACCCCGGCACCACATGCTACGCCAGCCTTGCCCTCAGGGCAGGCTGAGCCAGCCATAAAAATAAATAAACAACAACAACAAAAGACAGAGAAACCTGCTAGGTCTTTATAAATTTTTTAAAATTTCTGTTTGCTTGCCTGTTTGTTTGGTACAGGGTCTTTCTAAGCAGCTCAGACTCATGCTGATCCTCCTACCTCAGTCTGCTCAGGGCTGGGATTACAGGCATGCACCACCATACTCAGTTTCAGGGCTGGCACAGCATGTGGTACCTGGGATCAAACCCAGGTTGTTGTGCTCGCCAGGCAAACAGTTAGACCTCAGAGCTATCTCCCCGGCCTATCCTGTTAGGTTTTGCTAAGCCAAGAAAAGGAAGATGCCTTGGCCCAGAAAGAGGGAGCTATGGGTGTGGGGAATGGCCCAAGAATAAAGGAAAATGATGCAGCCATATAACTCCCTGGCCAGGCCAGATGTGGAGGCTAGAAGAGAAGCAGTGTAAATCCCCAAAGAGCTTGTCCTGAGCTAATGGATAGGCCTACCCATAAACAAATCTGGGACACCAGCATGGAGGCAGTTCTGACAGAAAGATCATATCACTTTGAATGGGCCACACAGCGGTACCGCAGCCACAAACTCAATCCTTACACAGTTCTTTGCAACTGAGCGAGATACACCGCTGCATTGAGACCACTTGCAAATATTTCAGTGAAGACTCGGTGGCCAGGCCTGGAGATCTACACCTGGGAGCTATCATTGGTGAGATCATGTCTAAAGCTGAAAAACTGGTTACGGACACACATAATGCAGCAGCAAAGAAAACAGACACAAAGTCCTGGGCATTTTAATATTAGGATTCTGAAGATAAGGGGAAAGTCAGTGGTGCTGAACAGGACTTAGCAATGAGGGAGAAAGATGGTTGGGGGATATGGATGTCATGGGAACTAGCGAGGAAAGAACCAATGGGAGCTGGGAACTTCAGCATCCCTGGGCCCCAACTAGGAGGAGAACAGAAGACAAACTCAGCAACACAGGAACACAATGCAACAGGGGCAGATCTGGGAGAGGGTGGTGACAAAATCCCGTTCTTGAGCAACCAGGAGAATAAGGGGAATCTGAAGATAGTGAACACAGATCAATCTTCTCAAGCACTGTTTTACTGCAAGTACAAGGGAGAGATGGATGGTAGATAGCAGGCAGGGAGGGTCAGAAGGGTGTTGGTAGGATTTTGTATGAGAGAAATCATATGTCCAAATATGGGTGGGAATGCATTTTCCCTAGGTGACTCTCCTTAGGCACACTAGATTTTCAATCCCTTTCCCCAGGCTTTCAGAGAGCAAACCGGTCAAGCAATGGCCGTGACTCATCCAGATGGCTGACACTGACAACAGTTCTACAAAGCACTGTACATGGTTTCAAAGCAAATCCTAAAGGGATCTGATTGACCTTGGGCGATACAAAAGTTACATGTTTTGTTACACAGATCTTGCTTTAACTTGCCCTTAACCACTCAGCAGAAAACTAACCATGAGGCATAAAACATAAAGCTAGATTATACTGAGCTGTAAAAGGCTTAAATCAACAGCTTAAATCAACAGACATTGTCAGTTTTGCCAATAACCCACCGTGATTATGGAACATTGGATTATATATACAACTACTTTCTCTTAGTTCAATGAGAAGAATTTTTTGTACCAATAATGCCTAGAAAAATTATCACGCCTATACCCTGTGCTCTGTATAACTACTACGAGGACAACAATATGCATTGTATGAATTATTGGGAATGTACCACTGTGTTCTGAAACTGTCACATTATTTCTTATTAAAAGTAATAAAAATATTTTTAAAAATAAAACAAACAAATGTGGGTGGGAATGATAACTGAATACAAAGGGGGAAACATGATGTTGAGAGAGGGGAAGAAATGCACTATGACTGCCCATGAGGAACTAAAAGGGGAGAGAAACTAGGGCCTAAGCAAATAGCAGCCTTATGTAGAAGCATTGGCTTCCCCCTGCAACATCAGAAAGGAATACAGCCAACCTGAGGTGAGGTGTTGGTAGGGAGAGGTGTGGATGTGTTTACCACAGACACGGATCTCCCATCGGGTATCTCTCCACCTCTCTGGATGCTTCTGAACTCCAGCCTAGCTACTGTTTCTTCTGCAGAAGCACGCTGTTGCATTTGTAGCTTTAGTGTCTTCTGGGTGAGTGTCTTTCACTATCCCACTCTAAATTATCTTGGCTGGAGTTCTGTTTCTCAGCTATTGGGGATGGAACCCAGACCCTTCACACCCAGCCACATCCCCAGCCCTTCTGTTACACTGGTTTTTGAGCCAAAGTCTAGGTTGACCAAACTGGACTCACACTTAATGATCTTCTGACTCAGCTTCCAAGAGTACTGCTACAGCACGTGTGTGGTTGCCCTTTAAAATATTTTTCAATGAACTTTAGAATCATGGAATCAAGTAAAAATATAGTCCTCCTTGGAATTCTGGTTTGAATTGAGTTGAATTTATTTCATAAATAAGGTAGGACTGATGTGTTCAGAATACAGTACATATAAATAATATGAATTACTTAGAACGCATATATTTCTGAGAAGACATGAAAGACAGTTGCTTCTTATTTTTTAAAGGAGTTGCATGAGATAGCTAAGGCAAGTGTACTACTAGGCACCTGGCCAAAACTCCAGTCCAAACAATTCTATGAGAACTGATACTATATGCTCTCTATATGAAAGCAATAAAAGACTCTTGCCTCAACATTTCTTTTTAAAAACAAACAAGCAAACAAATGGTTCATAATATTTAGTAAGAAAACCAAAAAATCTCATGCTATCCAGTAACATAATTGACATTTGTCTTCTGCCATCATTTTTGCTAAGTATATTTTTCCAACTACAACTCTATATTGCTTCCAGTTCCTTGTGGAATTCTTCAACATAAGAGACACTATGCACCATTCCAGAAGCATCTTTGGGATAGGCAGGATTTCTAGTGCTTTTCATTACAGAGGTGCCAGCACGTGGATATACGCACATCTCCTGATGGCTCCCAACGTGAGAACCGGTGCTTACCTTCTGCTGAAGAAATGGAACCCACATGCAGTGCATCAGCTCCTGGCGGTATTGCTTTGTGAAGGGTCCGAGGTAAGACACAAATGCAGCTGTGAGGAGGACATCACCACAGAGAGTCTTCTCCTGGGCCTCAAAGGACTGGATGGACTCACCCCAGCGGATCTTCTCTGACTGAGGAACAAAACAGCTGTCATGTAATTACAGCCTGAGTGTCAGCTCCACATGAACTTCATGTCACCACCTTGCAACACAGTTTAAGGTCTCCTCCAGGTCTGTGGGAGAATGGGGTGTAACTGGCTGCCACAACTGTTATAACCTTTCATATGTTTAAAACCCATCATTGTGAAGTAGCTCTCCTACTCTCTACTGTGGAGGTTTGTGGGGAGCCTTAGGAAGCCAGGAAATTGATCAAGTGTGTGTAGGTGGGACTCGGCCTCAGTGCCTGGGGCAGGAAGCTACCCTACAGCTGAGAAAAACATCCTCTTGAGAAAAAACATCCTGTCTAGTTCAGGCCAGCTATTGGTTGCTGGGGAGCCTTGTGTCATGGTATGCAAACTTTGTGGAAGTATAAATAAAGGATCGTTTCTGTGGGTGTTGAGTTAGTCTTGCCCATCAGGCAGACTGATGACCACCTAGCCCAACTTTTGGTCTTGTCGATCTTTCTCATCCCTACTGCTGTGTCTCCTTGGGGTTCAACCATTCACAGTAAGATCAACGTAACCCTACAGAGGTTAGGGTGACATTAGTTCTTTAACTTCTCTAATTCTGACCAGGGTCTTTTCCAAAAGGCAGACAGTTGCTTCCTCAGAACACAGCCAGAGCTGTGGCTGAGAGTGAGGGATATTAGGATTTCTGTAGCTAATGTTTTGTGGTTCTAGGGAATGAACCCATGGCCTTTGCACTGAGATACATCTCAGCCCTTGTCCTCTTTTCCTTTTGAAACAGAGTGTCATTAATTTGGCTAGGTGAGACCTGAGCTTGCAGTTTTCCTGCCTCAGCCTCCCACAGTGCTGGGATTACAGGTACATACCTGTAGTATACATATGTCAGACTCATATTAGGATTCTTAAAGTTGGCTGCTCTGTTTCTTCCTGTGCTGGCTTTGGGCAGACCACAAAGGAAAATGACAAACACCACTCTTGTTAATTAAAACATAAAGGTTAAATAGCTATCTGCTTTGAATTTTTTAATTAAAGAATTAGGATAGCAGACACTAAACTCAAGTTATTATTTTTCTTACATAATCATTAAATCAGTGCAGTAAAAAGATGGAAATCAGGACTACAAGGGCTGGCCTTCATGCCACTGCTGTTGAAGCCCTTGTATCTAGTAGGAAGGCCATTTACATTCTGATTTGTACTGTAACTATGTAGTTCCCTTAATATTGGATTTAAGTAAAATTGGAATACAGGAAAATTCACTAATACACTGTATTGTAAGATGTATTAAAATTTATATAACATTTTAGATAGATATAAATTAATAGAACCTAGAAAAAAACCCTGGCAATTGGGCAAAATAAGCAAAGAGGAACCCTGCAAAATTTTGCTTTTCTGCCAGGTGTGGTGGCGCACATCTGTAACCCCAGCACTTGGGAGGCTGAGGCAGGAGGACTGGTGCAAGTCTGAGACCAGCCTGGGCTACAAAAGTGAGCTCAAGGCCAGCCTGAACTGCATAGTGAGACCCTGTCTCAAAATGAAAAAAAATGCTTTTTTTCTCATGAAATAAGAGGGGCCACAGAAAACAAAAATGACCCATGAGTTGGAAGCGGCATGTGTAAATATTGTATTGTCTTCCTAGTATAAGAATCTGAAAGAAGAAATAAAACGTGAGAGCTATAACAGATATACTAAAACGGAAAGAAATGGAGCTTAAGGATTAAACAACAAAAATGAGAGAAAAGATAGAAAAAAGGAAGGGGCAAAGCATACAAGTATATTTACAGGATGGCTGAGGTGACCGTACTAAGAAATTCCATCATTACTTTTTGAAAATAGCAGTTAATGTGTAGAATTTTCACCTTGACTAACTCTGCATGCTGATATCTGCGATCTAAGCAGCTACACCAGGGACAGCAGCGTGCAACACAAAAACCAAGTCTGAGTACTCCTTGTCTTGGTCTCCTAAATGTTTACCATTTTGAATGTCATACCAATTATTACTGTACTGTCTTTAAAATAAGTTTAAAATAGGTAAAAAAAAAAAAAAAAGAGAGACAAGAACAAAAATTTAAGGTTTCTTAAAGGCAAGCAGTAACATCCAATCATATGTCCAATATATAAATATATCTGTTAATTGGAGCAACAGATTTGACAATAAAAAAAGAGACAATATTTGAACCATTGTTGATCAGCTATTCTTGCTTCGAAAATCTATAACATATGTACTGTTGTATGTTGCACTGCTTCTGATTTTTGTTCTTGCTTTTGCTTTTACTCTCCAAAATAAAATGAAATTAAATAAAAAGAAAAAGAGACAGCAACGTAAGTTTCCTGTAGGCCATCCCGACACCCCAGATGTGGAAGTTGTGAGATCAGCATGTGAAATAGTTATCAGAGCTGCTTTAGGAGGTCTCCTAGCTTCCTTGGTAAAGATCACCGGAGCTATCTATGCAATTACATACAGAGCAACTTCAGCTCCACAGCTTTTTTTTAGGATTCGTTACTCCTCTTTCCCCGCCACAGACCATACATCCATTAATTTTCTAGAGGAGCTGCTCATTGGCCCGCCCTCCATCTTTGTTGTCTTTGGTTTGTAAATGATAAACAATAAAGTGCACCCACCTCATTCTCCAGAACAGCTTCAAAATTTGCAGATTTACTAAACATACACTTATTGGCTATTGAAATCGTCAATAATTTCACTATACCACCCACACAACATAAATCATTACTGACACTGGATAACAAGGCTTTAAGAGTTGCAACATGTCCTGTGATAAATTTCTAGACAGTTAAAAATCACTATAATTTTATTCTAATGCATTATAGATTGCCCGTAATGTCATCCTGGCCGGGGTGACCCATTTCTAATTTTGAACAGCTGTTCAACTCAGAAGTTAGTTAATGATTAAATATAAATTGCCTGATTTATTAGTCTGAATAGTTGAGCTTCCAGGTCAATGCCATATAGACAAAATCATCAGTCTTGATGCTTTTCAGAAGTTAACTGTCTCCTGTTCTAGTCAGAAAGAATTTATTCTCAAGGGAAAAGACCTGACATCTCCAATTAATCCTTCAAAAATATATTTTTTTTCTTGTTAACAACACAGAAGCCTTTTCCCTTTCATTGTCTAAATCATCAGGAGAAAATATGCCATTGGGAAAACTGCTCTGAGTTAGAGATACAATGTCAGGGCAGCTTTTGCTTGATAAAATTTTGAAACTCTCTGGAATTACTTCAGGAATAGCCAGATTATGGAGACATTCTTTTGTCAGGTTTGCTTCAAAAATCTATAACATATGTACTGTTGTATGTTGCACTGCTTCTGATTTTTGTTCTTGCTTTTGCTTTTACTCTTCAAATAAAATTAAATTAAATTAAAAGAAAAAGAGACAGCAACATAAGTTTCCCATAGGCCATACTGACACCCCAGATTACCATCTCTCACAAATGGTAAATACTTCAAACTGCTTAAATCTTACCATGTTAAGTGGGAATAGTTGTTAAACAAGAGTAGCAGTAACATTTTTCATTTGAACAAAGAGGAATGAATCTTCAGAGGACTGCAGATTTTTTTAAATTTTGTTTTTATTATTATTATTATTATTATTATTATTATTATTATTATTATTATTATGTTATAGCTGGCTCAACCTGCTCGGGGGGAGGGGCTGGCGCAGCATGTGGTGCTGGGGATTGAACTTCAGTCCTCATGGTTGCCTAAACTTGCTTAAGAAGATGCTTTGGACTGCTGAGCCATCTCACCAGCCCCAACTGCAGAGTTTTTTTTTGTTTTTTCTTAAAAAGACAAAACGTAGATAGATCTTCCAAATCACTCATCCATCCATACATCCTTGCAATCATACAACCATCCATCCGTCCATCTGTCTGTCCATCCATCCCTCTATGAAATGGTGAATGATTCCCAGACCTGTCAGAGACTAATCTCTATATGTGTGATCAATGTATTCACAAAACAGATGAAGTTCTTGTGCTTAAGAAGAGAAAAAGAGCACAGGTTCTCACACATACAGAAAAGGTGTGAGCATCACAAACATCTACAAATGGGTTATTAACGCTATGAAAGAACAACAGCTGGAAAACAGCTGTAGAGCTGTGTGTGTGCGTGTGTGTGTGTGTGTGTGTGTGTGTGTGTGTGTGTTTAGAGGCACAGTTGAATGCTATTTACCACAACAGGTCAGAGAACCTTATATGATAAAGGGGACTTCAGTAGAGGCCTGAGAAGTGAGGTAGCCCATGGTGAGATTATCTGGGAAAGGGTGAGCCCCATGGAGGCACAAGCCAACAGCCACAGGTAGCGGGCAAAGGAGCAGGATGGCTTATGGAGAGAGGGCAGGAGGGAAAGCAGCAGAGGTGAGGACAAACGGGCACCCAGGAACCAAATCACATGCAACCTCTGTAACCCTTAATCCTGTTTATCAACTTGCTTGGATTAGAAGCCACCTCAGGGATTAGGAAAGCACACTCCTGGGTGGGTTTTAATGTGCTTTGGACAGGGTTTACTGGGTCTACAAGGCCTCACGACACAGACTGGACTCTAGTGATCATCCTGTCTTCAGCCTCCCAAGTGCTGGGAATATAGTCATGGGCTACCACTCCCAGTCTCAATCACTGCTTCAGTACACCCCGGGAGCAGAGCCAGCAAGACACACCGGGGATCGAACCTGGTCCCTGTACTTCAGTCAGCTGAGCTATCTGGCCTGCCCAGGACCATAACAACTTCAAAGGTCACATAAAGTCCCTGGACTGTACTTGGAGAGAACTGATTAACTATGAGGAGTTCTGAGCAAAGTGGTAATAGGGGTAGACTTGAATTAGCTGCAATGAGAAGAATGGACTTCAAGGGAGCAGTCAGTGTAGAGTCTGGGAAGGACTCCAGGGAGGAAGCTGGGGGTCTGGCACAGAAGGAAGTGCAGAGAGCTTGGGTTCGGATTAGACTTGCAAGGCAGAGCCAGCCTGTGGATTACACAGCTGCCACCGTGTAGCTTTAATTTGCACTTTCCTATTGACTTATGATAGTGAGTGTAACTGCATATGCTTGTTGGCCAGTTGTGAGATTAGTTATGCACAAATGTCTATTTAATTGTTTGTTCTGCTTTTAACTGGGTTATGTTTGGCTATGAAAGAATGAGATAAAAATAACTCATTTTAGCTTCATCACAACCCAAGATAGATATTATTTATGGTTCCATTTTAGAGGCATGGAAACAAAGTTGAAAAGATTTAAAAACTTGCCCCAAGTTGTCTAATGCCATATGTTACAGGAAATAAAATCTTATTTTAGTGTCTTAGTCATGACAAAAATGTCCTTATTACACATTTTCTACAGAAACTCTATGATTTAAAAACCTTTAAGTAAATAAATAAATAATTATTAACATTAGCATGCCAGTCACCTACAAGAAGTAATGAGGAAACAAATCAGATTTAGCTCGACAGTAATGGTTGCTGGTAGAATTCAATAGCAAACGTGTATTAAAAGGATCAGTTAGCTGTTCAGTACCAGTTACCAGCAGTTATACTGACTTTCTTAACAGATTTTTCATTTGATATAGGTGATTGAAGTCAGGACTTGCACTTGCCCAGCAGGTGCTTAAGCTGCTGAGCTATCTTCCTGGCTTTTCATAACATATCTTAAGAGAAACAGGCTTTGTTTGTTTTTAAAGAACTTTACATGCTAATAAAGAAAGGAAGAAAAGAGAAAAAAAAATAAGACCTGTACTACAGCTCGTATAGACCCCACTGTCTTGAAGTTGGTACAAAACAAGTAAATTCTGACAAAATATACTTTCCCTCTGTTTTTATTGTAAACTACACTGAAGTAACCCCAAGTTGTCCATGTATTAAGAAAATACATGACAGGTCACTTTACCTTCTAGTAACTTTGACCCACAGTACGAGTATTTCCCTCTGTTGATTCTATATCTAGTGATTATTAACAACAAATAATAAAATCCAAAGAAATTGATCTAAATATGTTAGCAAGAATTTTGGGAACAGAAAACAGATCAACTTGCCTCAAGTTCTCCAACAAGCCTATTGGCTAATTCAATTGTTTTGTTGGTTTGGTTCACCTCTTCTTGACACCGGACCTTCTCAGCTATTGCTTTTTCAAAAGAAGCTGTGAGTCTGCAAAGATGTTGATCTAGATCCTGTATTAGGTATTTTTTGAAGAGAGAAAAAACAAAATAGTTAAGAATGACACAGAATTTCAAAACAAGATGATAGAAAATTAACAATGGTTATTGTGCTGCAAATTGTTATCTTTAAAGTAGTTGCTCAGATTACCAGATACAGGCATACAAAACTGGTCAAACAATATAAGCTCAAACTTTTCAATGAACAGAAATCCATACTATAATTATTTTAGCTATGATATATATACATATATCATAGCTAAAATTATATATATATATATATATATATATATATATGTATATATCTTTTCTCCCCCTTCCTTTTCTCTTTTTCATCTCTGCTGTTCCCTTTTGAGCAATTTCTTTCTGCCGTGTCTTTGTGTTGTGTCTTTTGGAGACTATTTACTCTTTCAGTTTCTTACACTAGGGAGACAATACAGTGCTTACACTTGTGGATCTGGTTTATTTCACTTATGAATATAGTCACTAGTTACATCTGTTTACCTAGAAGACCAGAGTTTATCTTTATAGCTGAGTAGCGTGCCACTGCCTGAAAATACCACATTTAAAAAATCCATTCCCTAGTTCTTGGATGTTTGGGGTTGTTTCCAAGATTTAGCTATGACAAACTGTGCTGCTATGAACATTGGCGTACATATATCACTGTGGTATAATGTTTTTATTTCTTCTGGGAAAATACTCAAAAGGGTAATAGCTGGGTCGAATGAGACTTCTAACTTTAGGGCTTACTATTATTACATTATTATTTGGCAGTACTGAGATTGAACTTGGGACCTTGTGCTTGCCAGGTGGGCACTTATACCACTGAACTATCTCCCTGATCCAATCCTAGCTTTTTGATATATCTCTACAATGATTTCCACAGTGATAGTGCCAGTCTACACAGACTTCAGCAGTAGAGAAGGGTTCCTTTTCCCCATAGCCCCACCAGCATTTTTTAAAAAAAATATTATTAATTTGGCACAGGGCTTCATTACGCCGCTCAGACTCATAGCGATCTTCTTGTCTCAGCCTCCCCAGCACTGGGATTACAGGTGTGCACCACCACACCCAGTTTCAGTGGCCAGAACAGTGTGCCTGGGGTTCTGAGGCTGGCATGGCTTGTGGTACCAGGCATGAAACGCACATCTTCTCACTCTCCAGGAAGGCTTTCCAACCACTGAGCTCTCTCCCTAGTCCTTGGTTGATTTATGACAGCTATTCTTTCTGGGATGAATTTTGATGTTTTAATTTGCATTTCTCCAATGAAGTTACTAGCGTTGTTGAACATTTTTCATATATTTATTTGCATATGTATTTCGTCTGAGTTGTACACATCTCAGATATCGATTTTTGGATTGGGTCTTTGAATTTTTGGGGCCTGATTTTTAAAATTTATATGCTCTAGATAGTAAGCTTTTATCTGAGGGACAGTTGGCTAAATTTTTTTCCCAATTCATGGGATTTCTTTTCACTCTTGTGATTTCTTTTGACGTGCAAAAACTGCTTAATAAGACCCCAACTGCTGATTCTTCGAAGTAATTCTCATGCAGTTTGGTTTTCGTTCATGAAATCTTTGCCTATCCTATGTCTTCAAGATTTCTACCTATTTTCTCTTCCAGTTGACATAGTTTTTTAGTATTTAGATTTTGGACTTCAGTTCAGTGCACAGTGATCAACATGGGTTTAATTTTAGTTTCCAGCATGTGAAAAGCTAGTTACTGTAGCATCATTTATTAAAGAGGCTATCTTTTTTCCAGTAGGTGGCCGAGTGTTTGGAGTTATGTCTCTGCATGTTCTAATCTCTTCCTCTGATCCTCAGAGTCATGCTGACTTTATCAGAGTAGCTCCGTAGTATAATTTCTAGTTAGGGATTGTGATGCCTCCTCCCTTGTCTTTGTTGGCCATGACTGCCTTGGCTATTCTAGGTCTCTATGGTTTCAGATGAATTTTAGGAATGTTTTCTCTAGTTCTGTGAGATATGCTAGTGGTATTTTCATCAGAGTTGCATGAAATCTGTGTAATAGTTTTGTGAGTATGGCTATTTTCACAATGTTGATTCTTCCTAACCATTAGCAAGGAATATCTTTCTATTTTCTGAAATTCTCTTTGATCTCAGTGTGTAGATCTGTCACTTCCTTTGATTCCTCCATTTCATGTTTTTTGGATACTATTATGAAAGGTGTCTAAGTTCTCAGATATTTTGCTATTTGTGTGCAGGAATGCTATTGATTTCTGCATATTTACTGTATCAAAGCTACACTACTGAATTTTCTTATTAATGTTAGGATTCTTTTGGTGGAGTTTTTGGGGTCTTTTAAGTAGAGTGTCATGTCATCTGCATATCATAATATAACTTCCTGCTTTCCTATTCTTATTCCTTTCATTTCTCTCTTGTCTAATTGTTGTGGCTAACGTTTTCAGAGGAGTGGTAATAGTGTATACTCTTGTTCCTGATTTTAGAATGAAAGCTTTCAGCTTTTATCTATTTAGTATGATGTTGGCTACTGGTTTGTCATAGAAGGATCTTATTCTGTAGGGTTTTATTATGAATGAGTGCTCATAATAAAAACTTTGTTTGCATCTGAGATACCATTTTTGTCTTTTTCTTTGTTAATATGATGTATTATATTTATTGATTTGCATATGTTGAACCTTTCCTGCATGGCTTAAGACAAATCCTACATGGACATTGTGTAAAATCTTGTTTTGATGCATTGTTTTCTAGTATTTCGTTGATAATTTTTGCGTCTATGTTCATTTGAGATTGGCCCAGTGTTCACTTTTGGTTGGGTTCTTCTTTGGTTTGAGTATCAAGGTAATACCTCCAGAAGTGAGTTAGGGTGAACTGCTTCCCTTTTAGTTTCATTGAATAATGTGATGAGTACTGCTGTTAAAATTTCTCTCAATTTCTTATAAAATTCTGCTGTGAATCTATCAGGACCTAGGCTTTTCTCTGTTGTTAAGTTTTAAACTATGTTTTAAATTTCATCAACCAATACTGAGTTACTCAGAATCTTTATATGTTTTTGATTCAGTTTTTAATTCATATGTATCTAGGAGTTTATCTGTTTCTTCTGTGCTTTCCATTCCATGAGAGTAAAGATTTTTGAATTTTGAGTAAAGATTTTGAAGTAGGTGTTGATGATCTCAGTTTCCACAGGTTCTGTATTGATGTTACCCTTTTAATTCTTTACTATATGAGCGCTCTCTCTCTCTCTAGTAAGGTTGGTTAGGTGCTTATTATTTAGATATTTAGATTTATTTTTTCAAAGAACCAACTCTTTGATTCATTAATTCTTTGTATTGTTTACTCTGTTGCAATTGCATTAATTTCTGCTTTAATCTTTATAATTTCCTGCCTTTTTTGGGTTGACTTGTTCTTTTTTTATTTCCAGAAGCTTGAGGTGCAGTATTGAATTATTTACTTGTTCTCATTCTGTTTTCCTGATGTGACGGTTCACTGCTACAAATTTCCCTTTGAAGACTGCTTTCATTGTGTCCCATAGATTAGAGTAAGTTGTATTTGCATTTTCATTTGATTGTAGATATCATTTTACTTTCTTCTTTAATTTCATCTACAACCCACTGGTTGTTCAGGAAGGTGTAATTTAATTTCTATGTGTTTATGGAGTTTTTGTGGTTTGTCATTATTTTCCAACTTCATCGCATTATGGTCAGATAATATGTATAAGATAATTTCAATTTCTTTGCATTTCCAAGATTTTAAACCTGAGTCATTTTTAGATAAAACATAAATGGCCCAGTCATTGTAAAACATCTGTTACTTGAAGGGAAATGAAACAGATTGCTCTTTTTCCTTTGCTCTTTTTCTTTTTACCATAAATATTTGGGGAACAGGAAGGAGACAGTGACAATAAATCCATCAGGGCTGCCATAGATTGTCTAACAGATAACCCTATGCTTCTATTGCTTTCTTTTGCCATTAGGCAGGTTTCGGAAAGGGTTCAAGGTGGGTGTTTATACCTTTATCCCTCAAGTACAGTGCAGGTACACTGGAGATTTTATAAATTGAAGCACAAAATTATAGTTTATCTTTTACAAATAAACATGAATTAGTAAAAGAAAATAACCTGAACTTATTAGATTTCACTACACAGAAACATCTAAGAAGAATAACAAGAATTGGCTGGTTGAAATGACACCTGCTCAAGTGACACTCAGGATAGTCAGTATGTAAATAAGCATGCTTCCTCAGTGCCACTTCAGGTAAATGGAGTGGCGAATCACACCTTATCTCATAGTGTTCATCTACCAAGTTACTCTCCTTTGTTTCATATCTGAAGCAATGAAAAGGAGTCTTAGTTTTCCAATACCCTTTAGATCTCAATCTAACTGTATTTTCTCTTTTGCAATGTAGTATTGAGGTTGAGGTGGTCCACTGTCCTATGGAAAGAGCTAAGAGCATGTGTACATTTTGTGGGGTTTCATTTAGAGAACACCTTTACCAGGGCATAGGCAAGCAGAGAAAACCATTCTGGATAAACAGATTAAAGACCATATGAAGAGAAGCAAGATGAGAAGTTACTAGCCTTAGAGAACTTCCAGGATGCATCTAAACAATTCTCATTTCTGAAATCTCTTGAGGCCTAGTCATTTTTTCCCATCAGTCATGTGATCTCTTCTTGGTATAAGTTATTTTGAACAGGTATTCAATACTTATAGCCTACAAAGCCTTGACTAAGGTACCAAATAGCTGAGGAATCCTAACTATAGCATCTTGCTTCTAAGAATCATAACTAAGACTTACAACATAGTTTTGTGAACATATATAAAATTCTAAGAAGTCTTACCAAGCAAACTGGTAGAACACAAGCTATGAACAGATATTGCCTGTATTTATCAATGATGCAGTTGTTTTATTACTTATAATGCTTTGGTAATACATAAAAATACATGTATTCATGAATGTGTAGTGTAAGATTTAAGATTAATATTGAAAATAAGATCAAATTTATGAGAATACAAGGAAATACACCCTATGAAACACTCACTGGAAATGCTAATGAAATAAAAAATTACAGATCTATGGTGGGTTATTAAATGTAGCTATAGCTTTATAAGCTAGTCATGTGCCCCTAAGCTGTGGTATCAGATTCTTAGGCTCACAGGTGGATTTTGTCACTAGCTAAGCAGAATCAAGTCAAGCTGTTTATCTGACCACTGTGCCTCGGTTTCATCATCTGAAGAATGGAATTAATATTACTCAATTCAAAGGGGAATTTTGTGAGGTTTAATTTCGATGATCCACATAATGATACTCAGCACAGTACAAGCTAGCAGTTGTCAGTTCTTCATCTCAAAATACTTTAACTGAGATGAGGGCTATAGCTCAGTGGCATAGAGCTTGCCTGGTAAGCATGACGTCATGAGTTTGAATCCAAGTACCAAAAAAATCCCTTTTACATTAAGAACCCAAAGGACATTCATTGATTATGCAGATTATGCCCATTTATATTTACAATATCAGAAATTAAAAATAAATTTGAAAATTGTATTCATTTTAATAAACTCAAAAGCAACAATATCATCAAAATAAAATATAATTAGTGAGGAGATGGCATTAAGAATCTTGCAAATCCTCCTAATGTCTTATGAGTCAGCTATCTCTGCCCTTGCATTCTATCTGTTGTGATGAACCATCATACAGCCTCTGGAAGCCTACTGTATGCTTATTAGAACATGAGGGTGAAAAGATAATGTCAAAGTACAAATATGAGAAGATTTTACATCTCCGAAGTTCTCCAAAAGGATTTTATGAACTCCTGAGAAGTACCTAGGCCTTATTCTCTAAATCTTACACATAGACACACAATGAACCTTATTTGTTTGTTTGTTTGTTTGTGTATTTATTTATTTATTTAGTATTATAGCCAGCTCAGCCTGCCCTAGGGGTGGGTCTGACACAGAATGTGGTACCAGGTATTGAACCGCAGTCCCTGCAGTTGCCTAAGCTTGCCTAAGCAGGTGCTTTAGACCGCTGATTCATCTTGCTGGCCCCAACCATCTTGCTGGCCCCTGAACCTTATTTTTAATATTGAAGCTATTTACTTACAGTTCCTGAATTAAACTGCTATAAACTATCATTTGAAGCCCAATAGATAGCACTGATCATAAAAATATAGATTCTTAAACACATAGGTCATTGTATTTTTAAGTGAAAAGTGGCTATTTCTTCTTTAGTGTAGAATATTCTGAAAACAATGAAAAAGTCCTTTTTGGAATTCTGTTCTTAATACAGAGAGAAATATGTGAAAAAAAACATGGAATTTTATTATTACTAAAGAAAATACTCTTAAGAGAATGAGAAGATTCTAATTCCTTTGTGCCATAGGCATGTAATAAATTCTACATGATTAAAATAAGAATCTGGAGAACATTATATTTATATTTAGATGGTGCTTTGTGGATGGCACTCTGCTCTCCTGTGTGCTACTGTTTAAGCCTTCAAGCAGAGAAGTATTACTGTTTTTTTTTTTTTTTTTTTTTTTTTTGTACATGTGGATCCTTGGATAAGCATGATTTGAGAGCTATGCAGAAGTTCCACTTACCAGTATGTGACAAATCAAGGCCTGTCACTTAAACCTCTGACTTCTCAACCAATGAATTTATTTAAATCAATAGATACTTAAAAAGTCACAACTGTGGAGAGATGGAGGAAACCCTTCCAGGCTCCCTAGTCACGTCAGCCATATAGCCATACATGTACAGTGAGAATATGGCCAGGTTTGGGTTTAAAACAACTTCATTGTAGTCCCTCCGCCTCTTTTGGACCATAGGACAGGGGCACACTCTTCACTTTCTGAGAGCCTCGCCCTTTCCTGCTGTCCACTGAATGCACGGCCCGCTTCCACTGCTCTATCATGAAGGCTCTTCCTTCATCTTCCAGTCATACATATTTACCTTTTAAGACTTGACTGACAAAGAAGTTGTTCCACCAAACCCTTCCAAATGCAGAACTGACCAGTCTATTTTTCATGCTGTAGAGGCAAAGGGAAATGGGAACCACCAAGCGCTCATGGAATAAGCAGCCCCAAAAAATTTTCAGAAGGAATTAATTTTTATGAGAGGGGCTGACATCATCTATGTCAGAAGGAGAATATTTTGGGGGTTGCTGACCATCTTACTAAAATAACTATCATAAATGGATGTCTTGTAATCATTAAACAGGACAATGAAAGCACAGTTTAACCCCCTTTCGCCCATTCCCCATATATCATAGGAGTCAAGAACCACAGGCTCTGCACTGGAAAGGATCTTTCATTCATAATTTTCTTCCAGAACCTTTCCAGGCTATTGGTCAAGCATTCTAACTGCCTCTGTTTTCTATCATCTCTACCGGGGAGCCTTTTTCTATGCTAGTTACCCTAGGGACACCTAAGTGCCTTTATGAGGCCCATGTTCAGGATATCCTCCTGGAGAAACTTTCTCTAATTTTACCAGGTTTAGTAATTTATCAGTGCTTTGTTTGCATTCTGTATTGACACATGTCACATTTACATGACACAGGACCAGCATGACTGAGTCATATACTTGTAAAAGTAGCATAGTGATAATACTGGTTTTCCCAGAACATCTTACATGCTAGGTACTATGTTAAATCCTTAATATGAATTACTCATTTTACCCTCAAAATCCTACTAAGAAGGGGATGCTACTATTATACAGGTTGTTATGGTTTGCATCTGGGTGTCTCCCCAAAGCCTCAAGCAGTCATGACATAGCTTCCAGTTTGTGATTAATTCGTGATCTAATGCTGGGATTATGGGTGTGAGCGATACCCCCAGGCCTGAAGGCAATATAAGGAAGTGAGACAGCCTTGCTGCTTCTGCTGCTGCTGCTGCTCCTCCCTTTTTGTTCTTGCTGTTTTGCTGTTTTCCTGCAGCCATGAACTGCTGCCTTTGCCTTGTGCTACTCTGCCTTGGAGCCCACTGATTATAGACTGAAAGCTTCACAAGCTGTGAGCTAAATAAACCTTTCCTTCCTTTAATTTTGAGTGTTAGATATTTTGTCCCAGCAACGAGAGAAAAGTTACTGAGATACAGGGGTGTATTCTTTATCTGAAATGCTTGCAACATGAATTATTTCAGAGTTTCTCAGATCCTGGAATATAAACATCCCAAATCAAAAAATCTGAAATCTAAAATCGTCCATAATCCAAAACTCCTCAGGCATTATGCTGGCATGGAAAAAGTGTGGGATTTGGGAACATCTGATTTTTGACTCGCAAATGCTCAATCTGTATCTATCTCACAGATAAGGGAACAGAGGTACAGAAGGGTTAACTAAATTCTGTGGAGTTAAACATTAAATAGAAGATGTATAAATGCTATGCTTTTAATCGTCATATGCTATCTTTATTTTTGAATCACCATACTGTCAAAGTTTCTTAGGTGCAAAAACCATAAGCGACTCTACATTTTCAGTAGAGTTAGCATGTAGCAAATAAGAAGTACCTGTTGGATAAGAATATAAGGGAATTCATTCATGAAAGATCAAAGATCTTTCTCTTTGACAGGACCACATGTGGCTCCATGTGGCAGTGGGTTCCTAAGGTCAATGTAAGGACCACCACTCAGGAGCTTCTTTAGCACTGTAGTTGGGTACTTACCCCAATTTTTTTCCTGATGGCTGCCAGTTTTTCAGTAGCTACAGTCAAGTCTAAGTTTGCCTGGGCTAATGCTTGGCGTTTTGGCTCCACATCACAGTAGACCTGAAAATCACATAGGTGCAACTCATGAGGCAATACAAATGCAAAGAAGGTAAGTTATTACAATCCCTTTTTTCTAGTGGGAATTCTACTAGTAACATCTCTATTCACTCAGTGACTAGCTCTCTGTTTATTCACCACAGTTTCACCAGAAGAGGATCAGACATATCTTTCATGGATTCTCTGAGCCCTTTATTAATTGCTTATGGACTTCTACACATCAGGGCTACAAGAATTTCTATATAGATCATACATTCCTTAAGACACCAATTTGTCAAAAGTAAGATCAAGTGTAGCTAGTGGGGCAGAAAGTAAGCGCAGAGAAGCACTCTGGACACAGCAAGGAAAGGGTGAGACATCCTCACAAAATATTATCTCACACATTTGTTGTCTAAGTTACTGACTATCTGAAGTGTTGAATGGATGGTTTAAGAATTTGGATAGATAGACCACATTTTCTCCTGGAAAAGACAGAAAGAATTGAAACTTCACTTCCTATTTCAAGAAAAGACAATACAGTCACAGCTCTGTATTCGTCTTTTTACTTATGGTATAAATTGAACATGGGTCAGGTATTTTATTATGGAAAGATGACAGTGTGATCTGTCTAAACTCTTGCTGTTGAAAGACTTCTGCTAGAGATAGAGATCAAGAGAGTCCTACTCTGTGGCCTTGTAGTATGAAGGATGAAACATGATTTTATGAGAATAACAGCAACTATTCTTGGGCCTTTCCATGTTCAAATTCCATGTTCAAATATGACATACAAAAATGGGACAGTTCCTCAGATCTAAAGGCTATACATTGTTTACATCGTTCCCAATTTATATCTTGTAGTTGTAAAGTGCTTGTGACGTATTTGGGAGATAATGAATGACTAAAATGTAATGATCATCTATTTCTGTATTGTCTCAAAGTATAAATTTTGGATTAGACCATTACAGGCAGAAGTATATTTGCCATTAAAATACTGAAGCAAATAAAATGGCTATTTCCTCATCTGATGATGCCTACTACAAAAATGGTATGAATTTTTGTCTTGAGAACAGGAATTTCTTTAACTCAGTATCAATTTAGACTTATAGTTATCAAGCCAACATGAATCAAATACCTTAGTGCAAATAAATAGATTTTTATATACAACAAGTTTTATTTAATTAAATCAAATTAGTTTATCCTCGTTGATCTGAAGTAGGTAATCATTTTAACATAAAACCATTTCCAACAGCTACTTTTTCTTGTTTAGAATTCTGGTAACTCTGACATGTTCAGATCTTATTCTTAGAACTACTATACATCCCTTCTTCAGAAAACTAAGTACGAAATAATTTCACTCCTTTTGCTGATCCATAAACCATCAGATTAGGACTGATACCTCATAGAACTTAATGATATTGATGACCCATGCACAGAGGCCGGCTGCTGCAAAAGATTTGGTCTGAATCAAATTTGGATTGAACTCTGGGTCTTTCAAATACTGCTCATTCACCACTTTTAGACAGTTCTCTGGAATGTGCTCTTTGTCATAGTTAATTAAAGCTTGCAAAAAATCATCAACCTGCAAAGCAAAAAGACTTATTGCAATGAACCCATTTTAGCTGCAGAGAAAATTCCAAGATCAAAAGTTAAAATCAGCTTTTAGAACTCATAATACAAAGGCAAAATTGGCAAGCGCCACTTATCCTACTGTTTGACTTTTTCAGTCTTTACACTATGGAGTTAGAATTAGCAATGGACACTTTTAAAACCTCTTCTATCCCAGGGTAAAATATTCAGTCCCAGCACAGGAGGTATTCACATTTTGAAGAAAAGAAAGGAAGTAAAGAAAACGCAAAACACACACCGAAAAGCCCCTTTGCTTCACCTTCTTGTACATTAGTAACATTTTTCAAGCCTGATAAATCCATGTAATTTTCTCCCTCCTACACTTAACTGCTTTCATAATTTTGCAAATAATTAGCAATCTTCCACCTGCTGTTGGCATTGACTTAGGTATGCCATAACCTTGATCTCACCTCCACCTTGGCTAGCAAAAGCTCTCAATATAAAGAACACAAACAGATCACATTCAGCAGCTAGGAAGATGGGATTTTGGCTTTGATCACTGCTTGACATAAAGCATAACCCATTACTGAACATAATACAGAAAATGGTAGTATTTTCAGCTTGCCAGGCCCGCTTATACCTTTCCCATGAAGATTTTAGCTGCTTTCCAACTTCGGTCTTTTGGCACTCTGCCCCGGGGAGCCAGGAGGACCATCACAGCTGCGGTCACATTAGTGACTGCATTGGGGGGGTTGGGAAAGGCTTTCAGTTCGGTGAGGTTGACCTGAAAATCACACGCAAAGAAACATGGGGTCAGGAGAAGCATGAAGTGGCCAAGCTGGACTCCTGTGACCCCTCATCACTCAATCCCACCAGGCTCAGTGTAGCAGCTTTTTGCCACTTGGGGATTCTATTTTCATGTCCCAGGGGGTTTTGCTGGATACTTTTAGGATATTCTAGAAACATCACTGTCCTTTTTCCCTCCCTGACAAAAACGGTCCATGTGGGTATCCAAGTCCTGCAGAACCCTGTCTACTGAGGCTGGGAAGTTTTGTGACCATATGGTTTATAAGGCATGCATGAATACTCTGCTCCTACATAATATACCTTACACGTTAGCCACGCCTTCCCATAAATGTAATTCTTCAGTGCCTCTTAGTTTTGTTTCTTTGCTTTACATGCACAGCTAAGAAACATCATTTTCTAGCACCTTCCATTACACTGCAGTGATGTTCACTTGGGTTCATGTAGGTTGACTCTTCTTTACTACACATAATACAGAATGCTGGATTTGGGCTGAATTCAGTTACTCTTAGTTAAATTACTTTTATAAGACCAAGAATTCCATGTTATTGGAAGTATTTATAAGGCTACCGGCTGAGTATGGCAGGACTGACTTCTGGATGGAAGAAGAAGTACTAGAAAGATGTCCTTAAAGGGTTGTTTCAATTCTAATAAACATTGAACATTATTAGCTTTTTCCTTTAAAAAAAAAAAAAAAAAAAAAGCCTTTTTGGCTGTGTTCCCCACATTTCTGCTCAATTATGCAAATCTAATGACCTTTATTACTAACCTTTGAGGAAACCTTCAAGGTGAGAAGTCATCCTTACCCTGTTGAGTGTATTGAGTGCAGCAGTTGCAGCCACTAGGGCAGGCTCAGCCTTGACTAAGTCAGCCTCACATTCTCTCTGCTTCTGGGACACTTCAGTTTGAATGGCTGACACCTAGTTAGAAGGAAAAGCACACACACATATAAATTATCTCCGAGATCTCTATTGAAAAGCACAGATGGACTCGGCTGCACTGTTAATTCATTTGTCTATACTTTGAGCAGGTGGAAGATTTGTCCTAAAGACTAATTTACCATCAGGTACAGTCTATGTATAAAGCTTTGGAAAAGCACAAAATACACAATGACAAATGTTAGAGCAAATGGATTCAAATGTCAAAGCACCCCAAGCATCTGACTCATTTAATGGTACTGTGCCTCTAATAACAAAAACAAGATTAAACAGCCATTTCTCTATTCTTCAATTTCTTTTTCAGAAAATCCCTGACAAGTGAAACCCAGGCTGGATCAGTAACCTAGACCACAAAATATCCTTCTAGAATTTTTATCTAGTTTTTCTAACACTGGTTATTCCTTACGAATAGGTGTGAAGCTCTTTGTTCAAATGATTTGAAGATGTTCTGTTTGTTGCCTTTGGATTGCACACTTAAGAATAGATTGAACTTTTTTTTTTTTTTAAGATTGAAATCTGAATTACTGGCTTCTCAGAGGATTTGGAAACCACAGAGGCAGGATCTCTGATCGATCTTGCATAATAGACAGTGACACTGATGTCCACTGCTCTGATGTGAGTCCCATGGACTCTCTTTAAAGAGCAAACAGGATGCTGCCTCAGCCTCCTGACCTCCCATATAACGAAGACACAGAAAAGCCATGTTAGGGAATTCAAAATAAAACAAACCAATATGAAAAGCTGGGGATTTTTAATCCCTCTCCTCTTAGAATACTTATAGGACTGAAATGGCCAAAAATGAGTGAATTTTTCGTCCTCAGCAGAAATTTGAGTTTCAAAGCTGTGGCACTGGGCATCAGGATCTAGGCACCACCAGGAGATGCTTCCTGGGGTGACAGTGATTGTAGAACATAAAGCATGAACAAAAGTGCATTTCTTCAGATGTGTTTGGAATGAGCAGGTTTAACCATACCATAAAATTAAACACTGCTTACAATAAATTATGTTGTCTACTACAGCTTTATTAGTAGTAATTACCCTTCTCCTGATTAACCATTATTTTGCTGTATACCGCACCTTTTATGAACATAATTGGTTCACGGTAGATATGTGACCTCCTGCTAACGCACATACTGCTACTGTTAATGTAAATAAGAAAATTCTGCATGCTTACTGAGAACCACTCCAATACCACAATCTTCAAAACTTTCCAGGAATAGGTCATAAGGGAATGCTGTATTCTCCATGTGCTAGAGAGCACACTACGGATGGCAGTGGATGAGTTACTACTTGGGATTTATCAAGCTTCCGTGATGACACAGTCATTCTATAAATACTGTTTGTTATTACTTACCATTGAGTCATTAAAATAATTTTAAATAATGTAGAACCATAGATTTTTGGTGCTAGGATAAACCTAAAGAGATACTTCTATTAATGCATAGTAAATTATGCAGCATGGCCTTTTAATTATTACTCAAGTACTGAGCCTGGTGAGCCCAATTTCACAGGAGCAGAAAGGGTTCATATTTACCCTGTTTTGTTACTGTACAGTGTCCAGCACATCTGCTGAGTATAGGACATATGAGTCCATCAGCTGTTAATTGCTAAGTCTATGTCTTTTTCCGCCATCTATTTGAGTTCATCAGAACGCTGAACATTAACTCAACATATCTTGCTTCTCAAAGTGTTGCTTAACTTCTGCAGGATTCCCCCGACCCTTTTTTTTGTGTGTGTACCAGAGATCAAACTTGGGACCTTGTGCTTGCCAGGCAGGCGCTTATGCCACTGAGTTATAACCCCAGTCCAGTTTTTTCCTTTGTAATGTAAGCCACACAAAGGCAATTTGCTTGTCAAATATCCTTATGAGCCTAGATCAGGGTCTGCCTACCATTCATCAAAAAGCTGAGTTCATACTTGTTCACAGTTAAATTAAGCTCTACAGGTAAAATGAATGTATGTTTTATTTTCACTTCTTGGCATGAATTAGATTTTAAAAGAAAATGCATCTTTCTCATGTATAAAGAATCTCATGAAATTACCTATTGGATGAATTCTAATTTCTAGTTTTACCTTAGGAATTGAAAATAAAATCCAAAATACTTGTAGTATCCTTGTCATAGATCTCCCAAATGTATCATAGTGATAGATTACAATACAATAATTACTGAAACAACAGATATTTGTTCAATGCTTGAAAAACATCTGAGTGGAATTAGCGTATGATAATCATACAACATATGATACCTAAATACTTAATATAATAATATACTTTAAAATACATTCTCCACTTATTTGGGATACAATGGAAACATTTATTACCAAAATTAGGAATTACCTGCCTATTGATCAGGCCAAATGTGTTTTG
This sequence comes from Myocastor coypus, assembly GCA_004027025.1. Lineage (NCBI taxonomy): Eukaryota > Metazoa > Chordata > Mammalia > Rodentia > Myocastoridae > Myocastor > Myocastor coypus. Next base: position 3,307 of record PVJA010018468.1, on the reverse strand, counting down.
TTGGCAAACACAAATATTTCACATCTTATTTTTAAAGACTACTTGTTTGCAGCTTTGATTTTCAATATAGTTTGAAGTATCAGGGCCAGACAAGTGGAAACATACTCAGTACACATTAGGAAAAAACTGAACTGTACACAAAGGACTGGTAACTAAACCAGAAAATCTCAAATACGCTTTTATACCCTAAAATGCAACAATAATAGCTACTGTTTGAATGCACATGAGTGTTAGAAATGTAGTTTTTACTAATCTATTCTTTAAAATAAAACATGTACCTCATATATACATCTATTCAATTTTAAAAAATATTAATCAATCATCTGTTTATTATGCTACATGTCTGGGGAAACAAGATAAACAAAAAATACCTCTCATTTGGAGCTGAACTTTTGGTTAAGTAAAGACAACAAAAGTAGTTGTGTGTATTTTCAGAATTGCTAGAAACCTAATAACAAAAAGAGCAGGATCTAGGTAATCTTAAAAGGAATCATTTCCAACAATAAAACATAATGCAAGACTTCCAGGGCTCCAATTGAACCCAAAAGAACAAATTTAGCTTAGGATTTAATAATAAACTCCAGTTGTATTATTAAAATGCAAAATTTGAAAACCATCTTGCAAAGTGACGGAATGGGCTTTGTTAACAATTGAGTTGTTCCATTTGCCTAAAAACTGAAAACCTTTAGAAACCTCGGCGGTGACTTCCTGACCTTTACTGTATTACAAATAGGCCTGATGTTCAAGATCCACATCCATTATATGCTTGAATGAGCTCAGTATTTATTGTTCTTTCATATCATTAAAAGAGCTAAAAGGTTGGGAAAATGCATAATGTGAAGAAAGGTCAAGTGGTAATCACGGTGTGAAATGCTGTTACATGTGTAACTGTAATAATTCTTTAGACTTTATGCTCCCTGGAGAGGAAGTTGTTCAAAATTGTTCACCTACAAAGGTTTATTTTGTGCTAAATATAGCTCACCACTCTAAATGGTGGAATTAGCCTGACCTTTTGCTCCTCTGCGTCCGCGATGGCCTTTTCCCGCCTCACCCTCTCCGTCTGAAGCCCGATCTTGGTGATCAGAGCTTCGGTATCGTGATTTCTCAGCTGCAGCTCAGCTTCCTGGGAGGCAAGCCTGGTTTTCAGGTCTCCAACCTGAAGGAAAAATCATCACTCCTGAGTGGCTTGCATGGCTAACAACAGAAAGCGGATGCGGCTCATCTTTTAGTTTGGATCCAGTGAGCCTTAACAACAGTTCAGATAATCTATCTGCTGATAATCTCTGTGATTTTACCATAGTCTCATTTACAAAAATGCAGTGCAATTTATTTATTTATTTATTTATTTATTTATTTATTTATTTATTTATTTATTGTATTTTAGGGAAGGGTCTACAGCCTGTTCAGGGTCTCATTACTAGATTGGATTCCCAGTGATCTGCTTGTTTACAGCCTCCGAAGAGCTGGGGTTACAGGCAGATGCCACCATGCCCAGTCTCAATTGCCATCTCAGCACACCCCAGGGGTGGGGCCAGCATGGCAGGCCCAGGGATCCAACACCCGGCCCCTGAGCCTGCTTGCAGGTGCTTTAATCTGCTGAGCTATTTCACCAGCCCTAGACATAGCCCAATTTTTTCAGTACATTAGAATAAAATAAATAAATAAATAAGTTAATTAATTAATAAATAAAAGGTTTTGCAATGGATTTTCAGGAAAGGCAATTTATTTATCTGCACTAAGCATACATTTGTCTTTGCTTACTCAATCTGTGCACTCAGGGAGACAGCAAGGGATTCTCTGGCCAAGTCAATGCCACTGCAATCCCTCATGCTTTTCTGGTTCTATGCAGGTTGGGCTCACAGAGGACATGGGAAGGCAGGCTCAGTGACAAGCTGGAGAACCATAACTTGCACTCACCAGCAGGAAACTGCTGAAGTCTTCAGTTAAGTGGAAGATACGAATTCTCCTCTCTTCTCTGTGGGTTAACTGGCTACGTGGAGAAATGCCCACCAACAGGCCCTACCTTTCTCATCACTCACAGAATGGCTCACTTTCATTGTCCTCACCTTCCAGTGCATGGATATGACCCCCGCCCCCACACACACTACCCAGAAACAAAGGCCAACTACGTGCACCTTGTGGGCTCTCAGGAGGGTGTGGGCAGAAGACCAGACAGCACCAGCGGTGTGGCCTGGCCGCTACTGCGCCACCCCACTCAGCTGTGCCGCTGGAGCCTTTCTGCAGCCACAACAAGAGCGTCACTGCATACGAAAGATTCTGCTCTTTCGTTTTGTCCTTAGCTGTGATTTCCTGAGGACCAGAAGGTATCACCACCACATTTAGTTTCTGAGTTTGAGCATCATGTAAATCAAAGCAGAAATGAAGAGCTAAAGAAGAAATATGCCTCATTATAGGTATGTACCACCACGCATAGCCATAACCATTTATTCTGACTCAGTTGTGAAAAGTACTTTAGGAGTTTCATTTGGTTAAATGTCACACTGATGTATCCAAATAGGCTTATAAACCCCATCCTAATATAATAATTTACACTCTTTCTAAAAAGCATGACTACTACTACTATGGTTGGTATTTGCACTCTCTTAGTTTAAGCTTCATTTATTTATTGACCTTTCTATGTACTTAGGGTAACAGTGACAGAGTGCCATTTGTTTCTCTGTTTTTTTTTTTTTTTAATTTTATTTTATTTATTTATTTCCTGTTTCAGAATCTTTGTTTGTTTATTCACTCATTTTTATGGCCGGCTCAGCCCGCCCCGAGGGCAGGGCTGGCGCAGCATGTGGTGCCGGGGATCGAACTGCGGCCCCTCAAGCCACCCAAGCTTCCCCAAGCAGGCGCTTTAGACCACTGAGCCATCCTGCCAGGCCCCTCTCTGTTCTTTTTAGCCCCTGAAACTAGTCTAATTCCTGGCCACAGCCCAGACCCATCCATGCATCTAGGGCAGTGGTAGTGAGTCTTTCCGAGCTTTCAAAGACAACAAACAGCCCACTGTGGTATGAGTGCCACAGGTGTGACATCACTACTCTAGGGCGAATGATGTTATTCCAAGCCCTAACTTCAGTTTCTAAGGGCGCAGTTAGCTCTAGAAACATAAAAAGTGACTCCAAGCCGGGCGTGGTGGCGCACGCCTGTAATCCCAGCACTCGGGAAGCTGAGGCAGGAGGATTGATGCGAGTTCGAGACCAGCCTGCGCTACAAAAGTGAGCTCAGGACCAGCCTCAACTGCATAGTGAGACCCTGTCTTAAAAAGACAAAAAAAAAAAAAAAAAAAAAAAAAAAAAAAAAA